>JBBPBX010038799.1:0-23911 GCA_038048925.1 Garcialebias charrua
CTTGTTCCATTGGCAGATTTTTTTGCTTATTTCAAGCAAAAAAATCTTATTTTACATTTTTTTTTCTTATTTTTAGAGGGGCATTTTTTCCAGTGCAGGTACTTATAAGAGTCCACAATCTCAATGTCCACTCCTTGGATGTTCACCGGGGTCAGTGAGGTGGGTCTGCGCCTGTGGAAATCCACCTCCAACTCCTTAAGGAGCCAAGATGGTCTAGTGGCAGGGCTTTTGACTACGGATCTGAAGGTCGCGGGTTCGCGCCCCGGCCACTACCCAGCTTGGGGTGTCTATGAGTGCACACCTATTTCTCCAGCTCCCCGAGCGCTTTCGGGCTGCTCACTGCACCACCTGGTAGGTGGTTGGGTTAAATGCAGAGACGAATTTCGTCTGTGTATGGGAACATACGCAGATGACAGGAATAGACATTATTATTATTATTATTATTAGTTTTAGTAGCGTTGATCAGGAGGTGGTTCTGCTGGCACCAGTCCACAAAGTCCTGAGTCTGCTGTCTGTACTCTGAGTCGTCCTCACCTGTGATGAGGCCGACTATGGCAGAGTCATCAGAGAACTTTTGCAGATGGCAGTATGGGGAGTTGATGTTGAAGTCTGCAGTGTAGAGGGTGAAGAGGAACGGTGCTAGCACAGTTCCTTGTGGGACCCCCGTACTTCAGAACAGCCTGTTGAGAAACACCATTGAGTTGACTCCAAACGCTAATCAGCTGTAGATGTTCATCGAGTGATTACTGTTCTTTTCGCTGTATAAGTTGCAGTTTTTTTGCATCAATTAGCATGCCTGCGACTTATACAGGGAAGCAACATATTTATGTCCCCCACTCCCACCCATATTATAACCCAATTTTTGGCTGAGATGTGGCGATTTTATTCATTCTGACATGCAAAATATGGAACCCTACCAGTTTCAGCCACTAGGGGGCCCTTTACTAATATGGCAAGCCAAGTGTCTCATTAATAGGTAAAAGTGGCTATTAATGAGACATTTGGATTGCCATACAGAGCCACCTTCATCTCACTCCAGAACTCCTAGAGCAAATGTCAATCAGCAGCATTTTGCCGTGCCACCCAGGCGAAATGCAGGTGATTTGACCATTGAAGTACATTTATTAAGGAAAATTTCAACTGAGACACATCTTTACTATAATGTGTAGCAAACAAATAATTGTTTTTAGATGACTATCTTGTTAAAGTTTGAAGAAATGCACAGCAAGTCATCCCTCTGTGCGCTCCTGCTTCCGTTGACCATCAAAGTGCATTCAAGGAAAAGTTCAATTGAGACACACCTTTGCTATAAGTTAAGAAGGCTGTGCTTTATAGCAGCAGCTACTTGCAATCAGCCCATCTTTCCGATGACTGTACGAACATCTCATTTTATCTCAGTGCATTGATAATAAAGCTTATTCTGATTGTGATCATTTTGAGCACACAAATAAGTGTTTTAAAGTGGGCCTCAACACGCTGTGAAACTGTAACTCCTTCCCCGAAGCAGATTCAAAATCTCCCTCAAAATGGGCGTGTCGAGAGACAAGGAGGGGAGGAGGTTGGGGGTTGTGCTTTTGTTCACGCCTCCTCCAGAAACAACCTAAAACAAACTAAACCTCTAACCAACAACATAAACCAAGCAACAACAAAGAATAAGCATGTGGATGTTTTTATATATTCAACCCGATCTATCCAAAACCAAAGGCTTAAAAAAAAAAGAAAACAAAACCACAAAGTTCTCCGTGACCAGGGAATGAACCCAGGTCTCCCAGTTCCCAAACCAACTCTCTCACTACTGACCCAAATAGCCATTCATGCAGTGCTCCTCCACCACATAGAATTAAAACAAATACAACCAGATAGTTTCGATAAAGTGAAAAATATTCTTAAAATAAATAAGTTAAACAATACAAAAAACTAGTGCCATTCCGAAAACTATAATATGCTTTGTTGCAGAGCTTTTCAGGAGTGAAATGTAGCACTCCCAAATAAGGTATGAACTGCTGAGGACCGTCTCATCTCCGCAGGGGATTGGCTCTGCTTGAACCACGTTTGTGACGTCAGAGTGTACAAGGCACATCAGAGTGAACAGACCATGACCAATAAGAAAATTAAGGTGCAATACCTATGTTCAACCCATAGGACTACCGTGAACACGGTTTTAGACCAAATATTGCAGATTTACACAAATACGAACAATTACATGAAAATTAACACAGACATAGTGCTATGAAACACTTTAAACACATTCTAGGGAGTTTATCAGCTAAAAAAAGTTAAATTTCGGTTTAGTTCCTCTTTAAGTGTTAATCTTGTTAAATTCTTGTTAAAGTCCTCATGTGCACGCTCCCATCGCCGCCATTTGGCAGCCAATTGATTTTTGGCACAACACCGGCCCACATTTCCAGGTTGTCAGTGGTGACGGGTAACAAATGTGCTGCATAATAGATGCAACTTATACGGCGAAGCGACATACAGTATTTATGCTTTTTCCCCACTTTATTAGACATGTTTGGACTAATGTGACTTATACAGTGGTGCAACGTTTTCGGCGACAAGAATGGTACCTTTGAGAATTTCAAGATCAGTATCCTTTCATAGGTTCAATATATATATTGTCAACACAATAGATATGCACACACACACTAAGACGATTACATCCTCGTCCATCTTTCAATGGTGAATAACAGAAAGTGGCTTTGGTAATCAGATCAAAGTGAGACTCATGTGGACAAAGAGTGCCCGGATTTCTTCTACTCTCTGCCTTTCAATTTATCTTTTTTTTTCCTTTCCAAGCACAGTCACATTGAATCTGTACTGGACACTGTCTCCAGGGGGAGGCAGGGTGAAAGATGTAAGGTAATGATTTGGACCAGTGGGGTCACAGCATCACTGACACCTCTTCTCATGCACAGTAATGAGCTGAGGTAAGTGGAGTGGAGACACTGAGCAAAGCTGTGGCGATACAACATTACACTGCAGCGTTGCCACTCCCAGGCAAACCTCATTAACCGGGCATCAACCTAACTACAAACAGGCTTTTCTTCTTTTACAGTATACATGCATAACCCAAGGTGAGAAAGACTGAACCCACATTAATTACTTTAGCTATTAATGCTCTGCACCGAGCTTGCCTGCTTTTGTTATTTAACAGTGACATACACAAGAAGGATTAACTGTTAAAACCCACACAAACAAATCTTGCATTTTAAACCTTTTGTTATTTTGTTCATTTATCTCTTCTTTGAAAGCAAAAAACAAAGCTAAGGAAGTTAATGATTAACACAAAAGGATTAGAGTGGCAGAAATCAAATTGAATTATTTAATTACAAACATATTTTGGTAGGTTGGGAAAATGAAACACATACTATTTCTCAGTGCAAGACTTACTGTGCCTAAGGGTAATTTCTTTCAGAAATTGCTTCCAGTTTAGTGCTCTGCTGTTTTTGGTTGTAGGAGCTGGCTTCTTATAATGACATTTTGGAGCCCCGGTGAAAGCAGCAAAAACATATTCCATAAGCTTGACAAGACATTGCAAAAAACACTTGTTTTAGTTCATGCAAAGCATTTCTGATGTATTAAGTTCTTATGAGTAATTTCTGTACAAGTAAAGTTGGCTGATTTTTTTGTTGTTGTTGTTTTGTTGACGTAGCTGTACCTCTTGTCTGAAATGCTTCTTCAGTCCTAAGATTAGATGATTTTTGGGATTGTTTTGTGCAATTGGAGAAAAAAAAGAAAGTTTTATCATAGAGCCTTACAGGAAAACAACATGCAGACCAGTATCTGCTATTCCACTTCAACCACCTGCTGCACCTGGCTGTGCTTTCTCATACGGAGACATTAATGTAATTACACTTCTATACAGGGAAGTTCAAAGCCGGAAAGACATTTCTTTCAACATTTCCATAATCCTTTTGTGTTGAAAGGTTTGTTTTTTTATTTTTTTAACACAGGCCTGATTTTCACTGTGGTAACACAATGATGAGAATACTTTGCAACCCTACAGAAGTTCACTCCATATCCTTTGTTTCCTCACAACAATGGTTTCTGGTACCAAAGTTTATACTCAGTAATGAAGGTTTCTTTCTTTTTTTTTTTTTTTTTTTGCTGAGACATTTTGTCCTTCATCCAAAGGACTTCTTCAGTCTGAGAAGACACCAAACAAACTGATTTACACAAACAGTATACACAAATTACACACAAACAGTTGTGATCTTCTGCCCTTCTCAATAAGCCGCGCGCGCGCAGCCGATGACCCAAACAGGTGAGTTCTCAAAGCAGACGTGTCAGAGTGGTCCGTATCTGAGTAATGCATACGAATGCAAGCAGAAACAGGGTTTAAATGCACTTTTACGGCCATGAAAGGACAACCCCCTCAGCTCCGATCTTCTGCCCTTTTTATTCAGCCGCACGTCCCTGACTGTTAATAACTAATTAAAAATTCCAGGGTTTTTTCAGGGTTCGGACCTGTAATTACTGTTAATTTGTCAAGTTGGTTGGGGTTGAGAAATGATGACTGCAGGCTGTGTAGGGTTCCTGGTTTCTTCCTGTTTTTGTCTCTCCCACTCTCTCCACAGCACACTTTTAATTGTCCTGATGAGACCCACCTGTTGCTACCTGATGAGGACTGATTCTGGTGGCCTACTTAAGCAGCAGCTGGACACCTCTTCAGTGCTGGGACAACTGCTGCTTTTGGGACCTCCATGTCCTGCTTCTCTGAAGTCCTTCCACGGTCTTCCTCCAGCACTCTCGGGTGCACCTGCAGAAATCATCAAGAGTCCAGTCTCATCAGCTATTCGACAACAGCTGGGTCTACCTGTTCCTCTCTCCACCGCTCCTCACCTATTTTCAACACCATGCCAAGAACCAGGACCACTCCTCTCCTTTGATTCATCCACCTAAGACAACAAGTAAGACAATTCTGATTACTGTACTTCGAGAGTCAAACATCAAGCCTCCAAGATTGGATACTCACCTCTACCCCGTTCTCTTACAGCTCCAGGCTTCCACCTTCACCTGTAAATAAAGAACACTTGTTTTCATATACCTGATTGTTGTGTATTCCTTCTCGGTCTGCCACTTCGGGGTCGTACAGACGCCACCATGATAGTTTGTCCCAGCCAAACTGACCGCTCTGGCACGACTGGGAAGGAACCACCTCAACCAGGTAGGAGTCAGGGAACAGACTCTGTAACTTTAGCCTTACAGCAAGTTCTTAAACAACAAGAAACTATGCAGAAAAATCTCCTTCAACTAGGGAGTATGGTACATTCTCTCCAACAAAGGACAAAAATTAATACCTCTTCTCCTACCAAACAGTCTACAAGCATGGAACCCACGAAGACCAGGCACGTTCAACATATCAAAGAACCTGACATCAAGCCTTCTGAATTTTTTGAGGGCGATACAAGAAAATGCGGTGGTTTTTTGCTTCAATGCAACCTGGCGTTCAGCCGTGCTCTGGTAACGTACTCCACTGACTCATCTCGTGTGTCATATATTGTCACCTCTCTTAAGGGTGAAGCCTTGCAGTGGGCCAACGCTTACCTCCGACGACGTCGAGTTGAGACTTTGCCATTTGCTGATTTCATCCGGGACTTCCTCAAGGTATTTGACTATCCTTTGTTACAAGAGGAAGCCGCTCAGAAATTATTTTCAGTCCGGCAAGGAAGAGAGACTGTGGCGAAGTTCTCCATTCACTTCCGCATTCTCGCGGAGGAATCCGGTTGGGGTGAGAGGGCGTTACGTAGTTCATTTCTGAATTCGCTCAATAGCAACATTAAAGATCAACTGTTCACTAGTGAATTATCTGCTGACCTAGATGGAACTATTGCCTTAGCTATTAAAGTTGATAACAGAGCTCGAGAACGTCAGATGGAGGAGAACTACAACTCCCATCAACAACTGTCATCTGGACGGACTCCACCGGTTCCCATGACGTCATTTTCCGAACCTGAGCCGGTGCAGATCGGACACACTCGGCTGACACCGGAGGAGCGACAGAGACGCCTACAAAACAAAGCCTGTCTATATTGTGGGAGGAAGGGACACACTTTATCCGCCTGTTCTCTGCGGGTAAAGATTGAGCCCACCAGTTAAAAAGGAGATACTGGTGGGTACTATATCTGATACTCCTGTAAATTGTTTGAAACTGCCCGTCACTCTTTGTATTAACGCTGTGACTTTCCCTGTTCAGGCCCTGGTCGACTCGGGTGCCGAACAAAATTTGATCAGCCAGAGCTTGGTGGACGAACTCCAGATCCAGTCTCTGAAATTGGACCAGGACATCTCTGTTTCCGCTCTCACTGGTCAAACCGTTTCAACCATTTCACACAAGACAATAAAGTTTAGGTTTGTGGTACCTGGTAACCACCAATAATTGGGTGATTTTCTTATTGTCGAGAAACAGAGATTGCCCATCATTTTGGGTTATCCATGGCTCAGGTTACATAACCCTCACATCAATTGGGAGGAGGGTCGTATTGACAATTGGGGGATGCGTTGCTCAGCTGAATGTCTTCGCTCAGCTATCTCTTCTAGCCCCGTCAAACAAACACCTTTTGAACCCATTGATTTATCTGGGGTCCATGAAGTTTACCACTCTTTAGCAGCTGTATTCAGTAAACAAAAAGCCTTGTCGTTGCCGCCACACATGCCGTGCGATTGTGCCATTAACCTGATAACCTGATAGCACTTTGAGATTTTTATTAATGAAAAGTGCATTATAAATTGAATTCATTATTATTATTATTATTATACCCGGAGCTCCACTACCGTCTAGCCAGCTGTACAACATCTCTGGTCCTGAAAGGGCGACAATGACGGAATACATCGAGGCTTCAATAAAGAGTGGCATCATCCGTCCATCCACATCCCCTCTGGGTGCTGGTTTCTTCTTTGTGGCAAAGAAGGACAAGTCTCTTCGACCTTGCATTGATTACCGGGGTCTTAATCAAATTACAATTAAAAACAAGTACCCTCTTCCACTCATCGATTCAGTTTATGAACAACTTCCAGAAGCAACAGTATTTTCTAAATTGGATCTCAGGAATGCATATCACCTCATACGTATGCGCCAGGGAGATGAATGGAAGACCGCCTTCAAGACACCCATGGGCCATTTTGAGTACTTGGTCATGCCTTTTGGTTTAACCAACGCCCCTGCCGTTTTTCAGTCAATGGTGAATGATGTACTACGGGATTTCCTTGGGATGTTCGTCTTCGTCTACCTAGATGACATTCTCATTTTTTCCAAAGGTCAGGACCAACACATTTGCCATGTAAAATCTGAGTTACAGCGTCTTCTGGAAAACCATTTATATGTCAAGACTGAAAAGTGCGAGTTTCACGTCTCTACAGTCTCCTTCCTTGGGTTCATATTTGAGAGAGGACAGGTAAGGTCGGACCCAGCGAAGATTAAGGCGGTGGTGGACTAGCCTACTCCTATGACCCAAAAACAACTTCAACGCTTCTTGGGGTTTGCCAATTTTTACCGACGCTTTATAAATGATTATAGCAAGGTTGCCACGTCTCTAACCCAACTGACGTCTTCCCTCAGGAGGTTTGACTGGACTCTGGACGCTGAGAGAGCCTTCACTAACCTCAAGACTTTGTTTTCCTCAGCACCCATTCTGTCTCACCCTGACACCCACAGCCAGTTTGTGGTGGAGGTGGATGCCTCCGTGTCCGGGGTGGGTGCTGTTCTTTCCCAGAGGTCTGTGGAGGACAACAAGCTTCATCCCTGTGCTTTCTTTTCTTGGCGCCTCTCACCTGCTGAAAGTAACTATGATGTTGGGCAGTGGTGGGCAACGCTAATCCAAAAATTAGTTCCGCTATTTCTAAAGCACTAATTAATTTATTTAGGTCCGCAATTTCAAAAGCACTAATGTCTTATGAAAATTAGGGGAAGCTAATTCTAATCCGCTAATTAAATTCAACAATTGGTAGCAGCAAGTTATGCAATATTTGCACTACACTGCCAACTAGCGGTGCATGAACTGTTATACAGTAAGTTGTTTGAGTTTCAGAGTATTTAGTTTGGTTCTCTTCAACAGGTTTGACAAGGACAAAATGTACCCATTCCAAAGTCTGTTAGCTAAACTGCAGACATATTTGGCTGTTTTTTTTTCTTCTTTTGTTACTTTTAGTACCACTAGATCGCATGTGTCAAACTCAAGGCCCGTGGGCCAAATCCGGCCTACCATAACCGTTTCTGTGGCTCTCTACACCCTAGAACTTCAAGATAACAGTTGTAAGCATGTTGCTCTCAGGTGGTGGGTCCCCATCCCTACACTCCCTGGTCTCTCTGTTAATTGTCTTGCTTATCTCCTCCATTTTGTTGTCCAGGTGTTTGTGATTGTCATGCTGTGTGTTCATGTACCTGTATATAAAGTCAGGGATTTTTTAATTGATAAAGCTCTGTATATGTTGTATAACACAATCATTGTTCCACATTTAATCTATTGTATTGAGGTTTGGGGAAAAGCGTGCAAAACAATTACAAAGCCTGTTTTTATTTTACAAAAGAGAGCTGTAAGAGTAATCACCAGAAAACATTTCAGTCACCCATCAAACACCTTGTTTCTTCAGCTAAATTTATTGAAATTCCAGGAATTGGTAGAATATAGTATTTTATCAGTTATGTATAGGGCTCATAATAACACATTACCTTTAAATATCCAAAGAAATTTAGACAAAGTTATTACAATCTTAAAGGGACAGATATTCATCAAACCACAATTCAGAACCAGCTTAAAGGGACGGTCTACCTCAATTCAGGGAGTTGGATTGTGGAATGTTCTGGAGAGTGATGTTAAAAATGCAAAATCAATTCATTCATTCATTCAACCTTTATTTATACAGGCTAGCCTCGTTGAGTCACGGGGACTCATTTACAAGAGGGACCTGTCTCACTCACACCAAACAACCATCCACTCTCACACTCACACCTAGGGTCAATTTAGAGTCACCAATCAGCCTAACAAGCATGTTTTTTGGTCTGTGGGAGGAAACCGGAGTACCCGGAGGAAACCCACGCATGCACGGGGAGAACATGCAAACTCCACCCAGAAAGGCCCCGGACCGGGATTTGAACCGGCAACCTTCTCGCTGAGAGGCAGCAGCTCTACCAGTTGTGCCACCGTGCTGCCCAATGTATACATTTAAGAAAAAGGTCAAAAAGGACTTGCTCAAAAACTATATATGATGTAGCTTAGTGTGTTTGTGTATTACAGTTAGAAAAATTAAGTAGAGTTATTCATTTTGTGATGTAGTTTGAAGGTTATCATTGGTTGAACAAACTGTGAAATAAGGGGCAGATATAATAAGATTTCATCTTCTTTCTGCTCCTTTCATTTTATCCTACTTGTATTCTTGTATCTGATGAAACTGTTTTGTATTGTTCTTTTAAAATGAATGAATAAACATCAAATCAAATCAAATCAACGGCCCAGTCAGAGTCCAGAACCTGAACCTGAAACCTTCAGAGAGCTGAGCAGAAACCTCAAAGAACTGAAGCAACAATGGAAAGAAGAGTGGGTCAGAACTCCTCCAGAACCAGGAGAGAGACTGATGAAGTCAGAGAACCACAGAGGATTCTGCTGCTGAAGGAGGTTCTGTTGGGTCAGAGGCACAAGCTGAGGTTAAATTTTAATGATTTTAGAACTTGTTAAAGATCATCCATCCAGCTAACTGTCTATCCATCCATCCATTCAGCTAAAAGTCTATTCATCCTTGTATCTGATGAAACTGTTTTGTATTGTTCTTTTAAAATGAATGAATGAACATCAAATCAAATCAAAAATAAGTCTGTATCTCTGTGTTTATCATTGTCCTGCACTTGTCTCCTGTTGCCTCTGTCTCCTGAGTTCCTTGTGATTCCCTGAGTATGTAAGTTTGCTGCCCTGCGGACGCCATTTTGAAGAGTCCTAATGGTGAACTACTTTTTTTAAATCCAGCAGATTTGACCATTTCGTGAAACTCTCAAGCTCAGAAAAACTTGTACTATAACGTCAGCTATGAAATATATTTTTTCTCAGCAAAGAAACAATTGTTTTACCGTGTTTTGTTGTAAAATCCTGGCTTCTTTGGCAGTCGCGGACGCCATTTTGAAGAGTGCTAATGTGGCGAACTTTTTTTTAAATCCAGACGCGTCACGTAGGCCGCTGAGAAACATCCACAAGTTCAGTTCACCCTCCATGTTAAAAAGTCTTCGTCTGACTCTTCGAAAACAAGCAATAAGGCTCCAGAGTAACACACTGGCTGCTAACTGCTATAGAGAGAGCACACACCAAGAGACTGAGGGGGACGCTTTTTTGTGACGGACCACATCCGGCGCTGCTCGTAAATACGTTATTTCGTTTTTACTGATAGATAATTAGTTATTAGCGGTACTGCATTTTAAATAAAAATAGCACAAACCCGCTTATGAATTATAAAACTTAGTCAATCCGCTGTAAAGCTAACAGATTATTTAGCTACGCTAAAAGCGGATTAGCGCAACAGCGCTACCTAGCGGTGGGAGGCCCACCACTGATGTTGGGGACAGGGAGCTGCTGGCCATTAAGATGGCATTGGTCACTGGCTGGAGGGTGCTGAAACTCCGTTTGTGGTTCTCACTTACCATAAGAATCTGGCATACCTGAAAAGTGCTAAAAGACAATGCTCGACAGGCTCGTTGGTCGCTGTTCTTTGCCAGATTCAACTTTTCTGTCTCGTATATTCCAGGGACACGCAACGTGAAGCCGGACGCCCTCTCACGGCAGTTTGTTGCAACGGACAATCTCGACATCCCCACTAACATTCTTCCCCCATCCTGCACGGTGGGCGTCTTGACATGGGAGATAGACAAGGTGATTCGGGACGCACAGCAGACTGAAACCGACCCGGGTACTGGCCTCGGGGATAAGAGATTTGTTCCCCCAACTGCCGTCAGTAAGGTGCTCCACTGGGTGCATTCTGCCAAGTCCTCTTGTCACCCAGGTGTCCATCGGATGTTGCAGCTCGTCAGGACCCACTTTTGATGGCCCAACTTGGAGAAGGATGTCAGGGACTTCATCACAGCTTGTCCCACCTGTGCGCGGAGCAAGCACAGCAACCAACCACTGGCGGGACTTTTATTGCCTCTTCCCGTTCCCAGCCGGCCCTGGTCGCACATCGCCCTCGATTTCGTCACTGGTTTGCCGATTTCCAATGGTTATACCACTATTTGCACGATTGTTGATCGTTTTTCTAAGTCCGCCCACTTTGTTCCTCTGTTAAAACTTCCCTCTGCAATGGAAACAGCCCACCTGACAACGGTACACGTTTTTCACCTCCACTGCATCCCTGTGGACATTGTTTCTGACAGAGGCCCCCAATTTGTTTCACAGGTCTGGAAGGGTTTCTGTCGGGCAATCGGTGCATCTGCCAGCCTGTCCTCTCGATACTACCCTCAGTCTAATGGCCAGACTGAGAGGTGCAACCAGGAACTGGAAGCCATGCTAAGGTGTGTCACTGTCAACAACCCTTCTTCTTGGTCATAACAGTTGCCATGGGTCGAGTACGCCTACAACTCGCAGGTGTCCGCGGCCACTGGAAAATCCCAGTTCGAGGCCGCACTGGGGTACTCCCCTCCTCTGTTTCACTCGCAGGAGGTTGATGTTGGAGTTCCCTCTGTCAACCTGCACATCAGGCATTGCAGGAGGACCTGGCGTGTTACCAAGCAGGCCCTTTCCAGGTCAGTGGAACAGAACAGGCATTTTGCTGACAGGCGTCGGAGGGAGGCGCCCACTTATCACGTCGGACAGGAGGTGTGGTTGTCTACCAAGGACATCACGCTCAGGGACACTCCACGCAAGCTGGTCCCACGGTTCATTGGTCCCTTCCCCGTGGTCAAGATCATCAATAGGTCTGCTGTACGTTTGCAACTCCCAGCTTCCATGAAGTTGTACCCTACGTTTCAGATCTCCCTCCTGAAACCTATGTCTACCAGTCCTTTGCACCCTCCTGCCGAAATCCCACCACCATCCCGCCTGATCGACGATGACCTCACATTCATGGTTCGGCACCTCCTGGATGTGAGGCGTTGGGGCCGTGGTTGGCAATATTTGGTGGATTGGGAGGGCTACGGCCCTGAGGAACGTTCATGGGTTCTCAGGTCGCGGATCCTTGACCCCTCTCTCATTGCTGACTTTTTTAGGGTCCACCCTGAAAGGCGACTGCGACCGCCGAGAGACGGTTCTTGAGGGGGAGGCTCTGTAGGGTTCCTGGTTTCTTCCTGTTTTTGTCTCTCCCACTCTCTCCATAGCACACTTCTAATTGTCCTGATGAGAACCACCTGTTGCTGCCTGATGAGGACTGATTCTGGTGGCCTACTTAAGCAGCAGTTGGACACCTCTTCAGTGCTGGGACAACTTCTGCTTTTGGGACCTCCATGTCCTGCTCCTCTGAAGTCCTTCCACAGTCTTCCTCCAGCACTCTCGGGTGCACCTGCAGAAATCATCAAGAGTCCAGTCTCATCAGCTATTCGACAACAGCTGGGTCTACCTGTTCCTCTCTCCACCGCTCCTCACCTATTTTCAACACCACGTCAAGAACCAGGACCACTCCTCTCCTTTGATTCATCTATCTAAGACAACAAGTAAGACCATTCTGATTACTTCGAGATTCAAACATCAAGCCTCCAAGATTGGATACTCACCTCTACCCCATTCTCTTACAGCTCCAGGCTTCCACCTTCACCTGTAAATAAAGAACACTTGTTTTCATATACCTGATTGTTGTGTATTCCTTCTCGGTGTGCCACTTCGGGGTCGTACAGACGCCACCATGACAGGCTGGGGCTGGGTCAGATCATTTTGTGGGGGCACAAATGCAACTCTAATGCAAAGCTGCATCCCACTCCCACCTAGGACTTTCTGATCATATTCCCATCTTCCTGGCCCCTGCTTACTTCCCCCTACTGAGATGCTCAGGAAAAATAAAAAGGAAAGTCAGAACTTGGGTGAAGAATAGTGACTCAATACTGAAAGACTTGTTTTGCATGCACAGACTGGCAGGTCTTCAGATAAGCTGCTGTAAATGAAGGGGAGTTAGACCTGGAAGAATACAGATCCTCAGTCCTGGAGTACATTAGCAAATGTGCACTAACATCAGATATCTAAAAAAAGCTAAGTCTGGTCCTCTGGACATTCAAAAAACAAAACAAAACAAAGCAAAAAAAAATGTAGAAACGTTTCGTCTTTCATCCGAAAGACTTCCTCAGTCTGAGCTGCTTTATTCAGCTCAGTCTTATAAATAGCACTCTCTCACAGTGGATCAACCAGTTGGCTGATGACAGCTTGAAACCAGCTGCTCACATGATCAAGGAGGACCATCAGCCTAACGATGGATCGTTAGCACCCTGATGGTTGTTTGCTATTCACAGAGGGCTGAGTGATACTAGCAATAACAGCATTGTAAAAGGGGGACAGTTGAACCCGGAGGCCTCCACCCCTGTTTAATGATGGACGGTTTCTTTTCACAAAGATGGCCTCCTTTACTCCTCTCTCAAACCATCGTTCCTCTCTATCAAGGATGTGAACATCTTCATCCCTGAAAGAGTGACCGCTGGCCTGGAGATGAGTGTAGACTGCAGAGTCCTGACCTGATGATGTTGATCTTCTGTGCTGGGCCATCCTTTTGGCCAGTGGCTGTTTAGTTTCCCGTGAAATGTCCACCGGGGAGGCTATTTCTCAAAATGAAAAATAAAGTTCTAAGTTCAAATTGTGTTTATTTATCAAATGCAGATTAACACAAGGTCAACAGAACAATTAAATGCTTAGGATTAGAAGAACCAAATTGACTCACTAACAACAAAGAACAAACAAAAAATATATAAATAAATAAATTATATATATATCCATCCATCCATTCTCTTCCGCTTATCTGGGGTCGGGTTGCCGGGGTAGCAACCTAAGTAAGGAGACCCAGACTTCCCTCTCCCCAGCCACTTGGGCCAGCTCCTCCGGGGGAATCCCAAGGCGTTCCCAGGCCAAACGAGAAACATAGTCCCTCCAGCGTGTCCTGGGTCTCCCTCTGGGTCTCCTCCCAATGGGACGTGCCCAGAACACCTCACCAGGGAGACGTCCAGGAGGCAACCTAACCAGATGCCCAAGCCACCTCAGCTGGCTCCTCTCGATGTGGAGAAGCAACGGCTCTACTCTGAGTCCCTCCCGGATGACCGAGCTTCTCACCCTATCTGTATGAGAGAGTCCAGACACCCTGCGGAGAAAACTCATTTCAGCCGCTTGTATCCGAGATCTCGTTCTTTTGGTCACAACCCAAAGCTCATGACCATAGATGAGGGTGGGAACGTAGATTGATCGGTAAATTGAAAGCTTTCCCTTTTGACTCAGCTCTCTTTTCACCACGACAGAACGGTACAGTGCCCGCTTCATTGCCGCCGTTGCACCAATCTGCCTATCGATCTCACGCTCCAGTTTTCCCTCATTTGTGAACAAGACCCCGAGATAATTAAACTCCTCCACCTGGGGCAGGACCTTTTCCCCGACCTGGAGCAGGCACTCTAACCTTTTCCGGCTCAAGACCATGGCCTAGAATTTGGAGGAACTGATCCTCATCCCCGCCGTATCACACTCGGCTGCAAGCCGCTCCAGTGAAAGCTGTAGATCACGACCTGATGAAGCCAATAGGACCATATAATCTGCAAAAAAACAGAGAAACAATCTTAAGGCCACCAAAATGGATCCCCTCAACACCTTAGCTGTGCCTAGAAATTCTGACCATAAAAGTTATGAACAGAATCGGTGACAAAGGGACATCCTGGCGGAGTCCAACTCTCACTGGAAACGAGCCTGGCTTACTACCGGCAATGTGGACCAAGCTCTGACACCGGTCGTACAGGGGCCTAACAGCCCGT
The DNA here is from genome assembly GCA_038048925.1 of Garcialebias charrua. Lineage (NCBI taxonomy): Eukaryota > Metazoa > Chordata > Actinopteri > Cyprinodontiformes > Rivulidae > Garcialebias > Garcialebias charrua. Next base: position 14,900 of record JBBPBX010038799.1, read on the forward strand.
ATCAAAGGGCCTGGTATCCCATACTTTCTGAATACTCCCCACAGGGCCCCCCGAGGGACGCGGTCAAATGCCTTTTCCATGTCCACAAATCAAATGTAAACTGGTTGGGCAAACTCCCATGCACCCTCTAGGACCCTGCTGAGGATGTAGAGCTGGTTTAGTGTTCCACGACCCGGACAAAAAACGCACTGCTCCTCCTGAGTCTGAGGTTCAACTATCCAATGGACCCTCCTCTCCAGAACACTTGAATAGACCTTACATGGGAGGCTTAAGAGTGTGATCCCCCTATAGTTGGAACACACTCTATGGTCCCACTTTTTGAAAAGGGGAACCACCACCTCAGTCTGCCAATCAAGGGGACCTGCCCCTAGAGTCGCGTAAGCCAACACAACCCCACAACATCCAGAGCCCTGTAATAATATAGGAGTTATTGGTCAGTTTACTGACTTACCTATAGTTTGGATGCGCAGGTCTGAGCAGATTTTATCTGCACAAACCTACCATCAATTCGCGAGTTCAACCTTTTTCCGGTATTAAATTGCTTTAAAGTGATTAGCCAAAAATGTGATTTCACGAGAGACTTCAATTTATGTTGGTCCACCAGAAAATAGACCTTTCATTGAAATTAAGTACATTAAACATTTGTATCGATATTAGCTCTGATCTACTAAACTACGTTGACAAGAATTCAAATTAAATTCAAACAGACAGTTAGGAAACTTTTCTGTTGGCACATTTACTTGACAGATTAATAGCTTATGAAAAAGAAGAAATAGGAGGAAGATAAAAGATTGAAAGCTAAGTGAACTGAAGTTGATTATTTTGAAACAAACAGGGTGGCAACCTTTCCCATACAGGTCTCAGCTGGGCTTCTCACACGTTCAGAACACAATCAATGCATCGTTACCTGTTGACGATACGTCTTGGAGATAAGAGTTGAAGTTTTGTGGACACTAACGGACTATGTTGTCCAGTTCACGTCCAGATGGCTTCCGCGCGTGTGTGCTGATTCAGACGAGCAAGAAATGCGCTTCTTCCGGCAGGAACAGAGCCAATCGCACTGACTGATTTTCAAAATAAAACTTCAGAAAACAAATTCTTTCATAAAATGAGTGAATGAGTTACAGTAAGCTTTACTGCAACTCCGGCTGAGAACGTGGGTCTAATTGACACAATGACCGGAACGTTTCCAGCTTTTTCCAAAGGAAAAAACAGTTCTTAGGAAGTTCTTCCTTCCGACACTAAAGTCTAAAACGGAAGTGTCCCTTTAATATGGGAGGCGGGGTCTCCCCACCTCCTGAATGGCTTATTGGTTGGTTTAACCAAATAACGGATGGATATTTCATCCCATAGGCAGAAATGTCTCTGACGGACAACAGGAAAACTGTTTACAGAATCGGACAGATGGCCGCTTGTGAGCACAGAGTTTTGTCTAGCTCGAAGACAAAACAGAAAAGGAAGTGACCAGCTTTTACCCTGACTCATGCCTTAGATTCAGAGCACACTGTAATGTAGAATAAACCAGCAGAAGGTCAAACTCATGAAAGTAACAGATCATCATTAAAATGACAAAAATATACTGTTGATCAATTCTGAATTAACACACATTAAAAAGAAAGTTCAATCTGATTAATTGGTGTCCAATAATTCAAAATAATTGTAACAAAAATGGTGTCCACTTGTCTCCTTGAGAGCTTCAAGAAGGTGTAACACTGAGAGTTTCAGAGAGATGTGAAGAGGTTTAACTCCAATATGGACATGAGGGTGCCATATCTCTACAGCCCTAAGGAACTCCGGGCGAATCTCATCCACCCCTTTGGTCCTTCCTCCGAGGAGCTTTTAACCACCTCGGTAACCTCAACACCAGTGGAGTGGATGGAGAAAAGTTTCAGGAGTGATTTGTGACAAAAAGGTGTCAGCAAAGGTCAAAGGAAAAGTTTACAAGACAGTGGTGAGACCAGCTATGTTGTATGGTCTGGAGACAGTGGCATTGACAAAAAGACAGGAGAAAGAACTGGAAGTGGCAGAAATGAAGATGCTGAGGTTCTCCTTAGGAGTGACAAGGATGGATAAGATCAGGAATGAGATCATCAGAGGTACAGCACATGTTAAACAACTGGGAGATAAAGTTAGGGAGGCCAGACTGAGATGGTTTGGACATGTCCAGAGGAGGGACAGTGGGTATATTGGTAGAAGGATGTTAGAAATGCAGCTGCCAGGAAAAAGACAAAGAGGGAGACCAAAGAGGAGATATATGGATGCAGTTAGAGAGGACATGGAGGTAGTTGGAGTGAGGACAGAGGATGTAGAGGTAGAAGTATTCTGCCCACTGACTTACAACATCCCGAGTTGAGGTCAGTAGCACGCCACTCCCACTATAAATAGTGTTGGTTACATACTGCACCCCCCCCCCCCCGAGATGCCGGATTATGGACCAGAATCGTATCGAAGCCATGCAGAAGTCATTCTCCGTGGCCTCTCCGAACTCCTCCCATGTCCAAGTTTTTGCCTCAGCAACCACCCGAGCTGCATGTCGTTTGGACTGCCGGTACCCATCAGCTGCTTCCGGGGTCCTACAGGCCAAAAAGGTACAATAGGACTCCTTATTCAATGACAGCATCCCTCACCGCCGGTGTCCACCACCGGGTTCAAGGGTTACCGTCACAACAGGCACCAACAACCTTGCGGCCATAGCTCAGATAAGCCGCCTTGACAATAGAGGCACGGAACATGGCCCTCTCTGACTCAATGTCCCCCATCTCCCTTGGAACGTGTTCAAAGCTCTCCCGAAGGTGGAAGTTCATTCAACCTTTATTTAGTCAGGTAAATCTTTTGAACCTCATGGGCTCATTTACGAAAGCGACCTGCTAAAACTAAAGAACAATGAACAGCAGTGATAGAATTTCATTAAACAATAAACAAACAAACAATAAACAATAGAAAACAAAAAGAGAAGGTTCCTCAGCAAGAGTTTGATTGGAGGAAAAAGACGGGCAAGGAGGCGGTCAATGGAGTAGGACGTGTGCGATACTAGCTCCTGCCAATTTCCTCTAAATTTATTATTCAACTGTGCTTTTCCTTGTAAACCAAGTTTTTATACTCTTTTTGTAGTCTGGTCTTGTGTAAAAATTCTTACACCGCATGGCAATGTCTGGAAGGGGAAAATCTCGTACTATTCAGATGAAGCTAAAGTCATGCTCACAGGCCTCGGCCTCTTCCCCTGTTGTGGCGGCCCCGACTCAGGCTAACTCGGACGCTGACACCCTAAAGCTCGAACCTCTCTCTTCCTTGAGGGAGGATATTGCTGGTATTATCAAGAAGGAACTACAAGAGGTTCTGGGAGATGCTTTGTCATCCATTAAAGTTGAGCTACAAGCTGTGAAGGCGCAGCTAGCAAAGGACAACGCTGCTACCGATGCTAAGTTGGATAAGCTCACGGCTACGGTGGGTGATGTGGAGGAGGCGCTCACGGGCTGCACCGACGACGTTGCCGGCATGAAAACTACTCTGGAGCAGCTTACGACTAAGGTCAGCATGTTGGAAGACAAATGTGAGGATTTAGAATCAAGATCGCGCCGTAATAATATCAGGATTATCGGCGTGGAGGAAGGTGCTAACTCTTGCTCGCCCACTACCGTGGCTGCGCTACTGAAAGAAGCGCTCGGGCTGGAGGAGGAACCGCTGGTTGACCGGTCTCATCGCTCTCTTCAACCCAAACCCAAACCAGGCGAACGACCTCGAGCAATTGTGTGCAGGCTTCACTATTACAGTGACTGTGTGGACATTCTACGTCGTGCGAGGGAGCGCCAGTGGATTAAAGTCGGAGCCGTGACTGTATCGATCTTTCCGGATCACACTGCTAAGGTAGCTCGGGCTCGAGCGGCCTTCAATGAGGTAAAACGGCTACTTCGTGACATCGAAGGGATCAGGTATGGACTTTTTTATCCAGCGCAGCTGCGCATTACTTACAAAGGAGTAGTAAAAGAGTTTACTTCATCTGAGGACGCTATGCAGTACGTTCAGACTTTGATTTCTGAGTGAACTCTGTGCTTTATATCGTTCTCAATATCCACTCAGAATTGAGGCTTACTTACAGCATTTGGATATTATAGTTATGTTTATATGCTGCTCAGCTATGCAGTATGTTCAGACTTTGATTTCTGAGTGAACTCTGTGCTTTGGTGACTATATCGTTCTCAATATCCACTCAGAATTAAGGCCTACAGCATTTGGATATTATAGTTCTGTTTATATGCTGCTCAGCTATGCAGCACGTTCAGACTTTGATTTCTGAGTGAACTCTATGCTTTGGTGATTACTGTATGTCGTTCTCAACATCCACTCAGAATTGAGGCTTACTTACAGCATCTGGATATTATAGTTATGTTTATATGCTGCTCAGCTTAGAAATTAGTACTGTAGGCTAAAGTTCATGGGCATCTAAACTGATGTTTATAGTGGTGTAGTATTATTATTTTTTTTATTTTTTTTTCCATCATACAGGGACTTTGTGGTTTTCAATCTGGTTGTAATATAATATTTTTTTATTTTTCAATTTTCAAGTAGCATAATAATTAGTGCACATATTAGTATTCCAATTTGGAGGTTGGTGGAGGGGGGTATTAGCCGGTTCTTTTTAGGTACTTTTCTGTATCTTTTTGCTCTGTTTTGTCTCCGGGTTCACGCTTTATTGTGAATAATTGCTGTGTATTGCACTGCTGTCTCCATTGTTTTTTTTTGTTTTTTGTTTTTGTTTTTTCTTATGGAGACTCTAGGTGTTGTTTTTTTATGGGTTTACTTTAGGGTAGGGGTTAAGGGGAGGTCCATCTCAGCTCTCTATGGTTGTTTTTATTTTTACTTTTTTAAATGGCTAATAACACTGTAGACCCCATTACGACAGGTCCAGGCACCTCTCTTCGTTTCATTAGCTGGAATATTAAGGGCATGGGCCACCCTGTTAAAAGATCAAAAGTTTTTTCCCACCTCAAGCGGTTAAAGCCCTCGGTGGTGTTTTTACAAGAAACTCATCTTCGCATTAAAGATCACAATAGATTGCGTTGCGCTTGGATGAATCAAGTTTTCCACTCAGATTTTAATTCCAAATCAAGAGGAGTAGCCATTTTGATTAATAAAACAGTACAATTCTCGCCCACTGATGTAATAGCTGATAAATATGGCAGATATGTAATAGTTGCTGGAACACTAATGCAGAAAAAAGTTCTTCTGGTTAATATATATGCTCCAAATTTCGATGATGCTGAGTTCGCAAACAGATTATTGAGCAGCCTTCCGTTTTTGGATTCTCATTTATTAATTTTAGGGGGTGACCTAAATTGTGTCATAGATCCAGAGTTAGACCGGTCCAATCCCCGTAATTTAAATAAATCTTTAATGGCTCAAGCATTTTCTGACTTCACGAGCCAGAGTGGTCTTATTGACCCATGGAGATCCCGAAATGCAACCAGTAAAAAATTTTCTTTCTTTTCTAAAGTGCATCACTCCTATTCCAGAATTGATTATTTTTTTATCGACCAGGCTCTCAATCCAGGTGTAGTCCTCTGTGATTATTTGAGTATAATGATATCAGACCATGCTCCGTTATTATTAGATATTCAGTTAACTTCTTACAAACGTAGCCGCCCTTTATGGCGGTTCAATTCTCTTTTACTGGCAGATGAAGAATTCTGTGACTTTATTTCTAATGCAATCGATGAGTTTCTGGTGTTTAATAAGAATGACTCCACTTCTCATTCACTGTTATGGGAAACACTTAAGTCCTATCTCAGAGGACAAATAATTTACTACACATCTCGTTCTAATAAAAGACATAACTCAAGGCTCACTGAATTGGCAACAATCATTGCTAAGATTGATCAAAAGTATGCCATAAGTCCCTCACCGGAATTATTTAAAGAGCGTATGGGTGTTCAGGCAGAGATTGATTTAATTTCTACCAAAGAAGCTGAGCGCTTACTTTTGCATAGTAAAGGTTCATTTTATGAATACGGCGACAAGGCCGGTCGTTTATTGGCACATCAGCTACGACGTCAGGTCAACTCTCGTATAATACCCAGTATTCAAAATACCCAGCAGGTAAATACGACTGACCCCATCAAAATCAATGATACTTTTAAATCATTTTATTCTTCTTTGTATTCATCAGAATTTCCCAAAGACAAGAAGGAAATGGAAGAATTTTTTCAAAGTCTTTCCATTCCTACTATTGATATTGACACTGCCAGGGGCTTGGATTCTTCACTAAGCCTTATGGAAATAATAAATTCAATAAAAGCATTACAGTCAAACAAGACCCCTGGCCCTGATGGGTTTCCCATTGAATTTTATAAAAAGTTTATGGTAAAACTTGCACCACTATTATTGGCCATGTTTAACGAATCTTTAGAACGCAAGACTTTACCTCCAACACTGACTCAGGCTACCATAGTTTTACTTCACAAAAAGGACAAAGACCCAACTTTGTGTGGTTCTTACAGACCACTATCCTTGTTAAATGCAGATGTAAAGGTGCTAGCCAAGTTGGTTGCTACTCGTTTGGAGAAAGTCCTCCCTTTGGTTATATCTGAGGAACAAAATGGCTTTGTCAAGGGACGTCAATTATTTTATAATACGCGCACCCTCTTTAATATAATCTATTCAAAGCATTTTTCTGATATACCCGAATTGGTCATTTCCCTTGATGCTGAAAAAGCATTTGACAGGGTAGAGTGGGAATACTTGTTTGTGGTTTTGAAGAAGTTTGGATTTGGTGATACTTTTGTTTCCTGGATTCGGCTCCTTTATGCATCTCCTAAAGCCAGTGTCCATACGAATGATATATATTCTGACTATTTTTCTCTCGGGCGTGGAACACGCCAAGGCTGCCCGTTGTCGCCTTTGCTTTTCATTTTTGCAATTGAGCCTTTATCTATCGCCTTGCGCGCTGCCCCCTCATTTACAGGGGTTTTTCGGAATGGAACAGAATATAAATTGTCTTTATATGCGGATGATCTGTTGCTGTACGTATCCAACCCTGCCACCTCTGTCCCTACTGTATTGCATATCTTAGATAACTTCAGCTCCTTCTCAGGTTATAAATTGAATTAGGAAAAGAGTGAATGCTTTCCTATAAACACTACCGCTTGCAGTCTTCAACATTCTGACACTCCATTCAAACTTAGTCTCACTGGGTTTAAATATCTTGGTATAAATGTGACACGTTCTTATCTGGTCTTGCGTCAGCTAATTTTTTGCCTCTTGTCGCAAAAACTACGTCTGATTTCCAGAGTTGGCGTAATCTTCCTCTCTCCCTTTTGGGTAGGATTAATGTTGTCAAGATGATCATTTTACCTAAATTTCTTTTCTTATTTCAGTCCATTCCTCTTTTTATGCCAAAAACCTTTTTTGATTCCTTGGATAGGCTGATTAGTGGCTTTATCTGGAATGGGAAACCTCCTCGGGTTCGTAAAAGATTATTGCAAAAATGTAAACTCACTGGTGGACTCGCTTTGCCTGACTTTCAATCCTACTATTGGGCTGCACACATACAAAAAATTAGTTATTGGTTAAAATCGTCCAGTTTACCTTGGTGCAAACTGGAGGCATCTTCGTGTACCGGGTCTTCTTTATCTGCTTTAATTTTTTCTTCATTACCTATAAAACCTTCTTTATACACCAACAATCAAGTTCTTTTGAATACGCTCAAAGTTTGGTCGCAATTTAGAAGGCGCTTCAATTTTGTTGATGCTTCACCCTCATGTCCCTTGACAAATAACCATTTATTCCCTCCGTCACTATCTGACTGTACATTTTCAGTTTGGTATGATAGGGGTTTAAAACAAATAAAAAACCTATATACAGCAGGTATATTTGATAGCTTTGCAAATTTATCTGCCAAATACAGTTTACCTGGTACAGATTTGTTTCGATACTTTCAAATTCGGAATTTTGCCTCTAAATGTTTTTCAAATTTTCCTTCTGTTCCCCCTGAACGGCCTTGGGAAAAGATGGTCTCATATAATCCACTTCAGAAAGATATGATTTCAAAGATTTATAGTACTATCTTAAATCTAAGGGTTGACTCCAATGTCAAAATTAGAGATGCATGGGTTGAAGAGTTGGGAATCCAGCTGACCGAAGATCTTTGGGATGACGCCATTGACAGAATTCGATCTTCCTCATCTTGTGCTCGTCTTAGTTTGATTCAATTTAAAGTAGTGCATAGGGTTCATTTCTCCAAATCTAGGCTCTCTCAGATCTATCCAGATGTTGTGGACATATGTGATAGATGCAAGGGTACCCCTTGCAATCTCGGCCACATGTTCTTTCTCTGTCCCAAATTACATAATTTCTGGTCTGACTACTTTTCCATTACATCTTCTATTCTGAAAGTTAATTTGCAACCTTGTCCACTTGTTGCCATATTTGGTATCTCAAGCCCGACGTTAGGGTTAACTTCTGCTCAAAGGGAAATTATTGCTTTTACATCTTTATTGGCTAGACGTATTTTACTTTTACACTGGAAGTCAGATAAATGTCCCTCAACATCCCTCTGGGTGAAAGATGTGTTGTTCTTTTTAAAGCTCGAAAAAATCAAATACACCCTGAGAGGGTCCACACAAAAGTTTTACCAAAAATGGCAATGTTTTCTTTCCTATTTTTCAAACTTGAAAGTTCTGCCTAACTGAAGGTGCCCGCCGTTGTGTTTTGGTTTAAATATCAATATTAGTAGCCATTTCTGTTGTATGTAATATGAGTTTGACTTCGAGTTGAGATTGGGGGGGGAGGGGGGTTGTCGTGTTTTCTTTTTGTTTTTGTTTTAATTGTTATTATTATTATTATTTATTATTATTTTTTTTATTTATTTCTTTTTTTCTTTTTGGGGGATAATATAAAAAGAGGGTTGAAACTGTAATTTTCATCTTTGTGCAATGTTTTGTCAGTATTGTACTCATGATATTGACATGTGTCCATAATAAGATCAACCCTAATAAAAATAATTAAAAAAAAAAAAAA
>JBBPBX010038800.1:20205-30210 GCA_038048925.1 Garcialebias charrua
TCCATAAACTATAAGAATACAAAAAATAAAAGTCAGCAGAAAGAGGAAAAAAATCTTATTATATATGCCCCTTTTTAAAAAAACAACAACAATTAGTTCAAACAATAATAATCTTCAACTACATACACACACACACAACTACGAATACTAAAATAATCTACTACTTACTAATTGTAATACTATTCCTACTTTGCGGTTTTCACTTATCGCGGGTCTTCAGGCCACGTATCCCCGTGATAAACGAGGGACTACTGTACAAGAACACCTGAGGATGAGCTCTGAGGGAGAACGCCAGAGGAGGAACCAGAGGAGGAACCAGAGGGACAGAGAGAGGAGTAGTTACCGGACTGTGAGGAGTCGCAGATTTTGGAGTCTGGAGACGGTGTGGAGGAGCCCACTGCATCATGAGCCGGGGAGGTGCTAAGGGAAGTGAGGCGCTGCTGGTGATGAGCCGGAGCACTTCCAGAATGGGAGGAGGACTGAGGAGTCCCTGCACCTTTAACGTAGGGGTCCCAGGGGGAGGAGGGGCCAGAGGAAGATGGGGAGAACATCAGTGGGGAGGATGGGAGCTGATGCAGCGGGGAGGAGGGGAGCGAGGAGACGCCAGAGGGGGGAGGGACTTGTGGTCTCAGGAACACGTCGGTGGCCGACCCTGAGGCCCCCTGCTGGAGGAGGTGCTGCCTACTCAGTGGCTGCTGTTGGGGCGAGGCGTTGCCCCCGACAACAGGCTGGTGGGCGGCGGCCTCTGGGGAGAGTTGTCCGGAGAGGCGGAGCTGTTCTTGTCGCTGCTCATTTTTCACCTGCTCCAGTTTCTGCGTGGCCTCCATCTTTGCCAGCTGCTTACTCATCTGACGCATTTGCTAAGAGGAGGAGGAGGAGGAGTCTTAGCATCAGCTATGATATCAGCGGTTGGTTCCAGGATATCAAAGTTGTTTCCACAGACTCACCTGTCGCAGCTTCCACTCCTGCTCCTGCTCAGACTCTCTGGGCCTCAGGGACATGTCCATCTCCAGGGAAACGTCGTAGGGAACCAGCTGCTGTGGTGGCAGCTGCTGTGGTGGCAAGTGCTGTGGTGGCAGCTGCTGTTGTGGCAGCTGCTGTTGTGGCAGCTGCTGTTGTGGCAGCTGCTGTGGTGGCAGCTGCTGTTGTGGCAGCTGCTGTTGTGGCAGCTGCTGTTGTGGCAGCTTCGGCTGCGGCTGCTGTGGTGGCGGCTGCAGCTGTGGTGGCAGCTGCGGCTGCACAGGTTGCAGGTGCTTCAGAGGGTCACTGCTGGACAGCTGAACTTTGTTGATGCGTTGAGCCGCTCGGTTGTCTCGAGCTTTTTGCTGCAGAGAAGAAGCGAGACATGACTGAAAGGCGCACTGATCTGAGGATGTCCAATCAGGGGTCAGGGGTCACCATGGTGCAGAATCAGCACCGGTGAACGTTTCAAATAATGTTCTGTGATAGATAAATGTTTACGGTTAGTCATGTTTAAATTAGCTTCCATCAGGATAACACTGGACCAAGTTAGACATTTTGCTGCTGACGGTTTGTTTCATTTACCCATAAAGACCAGTGATCTGTTACTGAGAACCAGAGGTGTCAAGTAACGAAGTATAAATACTTCGTTACTTTACTTAAGTACAAATTTTAGTTATCTATACTTTAGTAAAGTAATTATTTTTCAGCCTACTTTATACTTCTACTTCTTACATTTTCACGCAATTACTGGTACTTTCTACTCCTTACTTTTTAAAAATAGCCTCGTTACTTTTCTTTCATTTTGCCGTATTGAGGTAAGCTGAAAGTTTCGTTACATTTTAAGCAGGAATAATAGTGTCTGAAGCTGTCGGATCGAGGTTCTGACTCGGTCCATTAGCTCTGACGTGTTGCTAAATACGGGAAAAGTCCGTGTGGGCGACATTTATTGAGCTATTTTTACTGGGCGCAGCTTGGTATAACTGTTCGGATGTGAAACGATACGTTTACAGAATTTTTGGGGTGCATTTAAGCGTCTTATGAGTTGAAAAAGAATCTACATTTGTGATAAGGTGACGCTACGTTCATGGCGTCTGTTTATGTGCTGTGATCGATTCAAAGCGATCACGTGACACGCGGTGCTGGTCGTCAAATTTCAGTTTTGTTAGCACAATACTGACAGATTGTCTGACTTGTTCGTTCTATGCATGAAATATCGTCAGAAACTGTTTAACCGCGGTGTTTTGAGATATTTAAAGGGGTTTTAGAGCGTTTAGACTTCGGGAGAACACAAACGTCCGACTGCACGCACGTCCCTAAATGCAACACAAACGACACATCGACGTAGTGACGTCAAGGAAAAAGTCCGGTGCATTTAATATCTAAAAGTTCACAGAACCTTTTCTAAACATTTTAAACACATCGATTATTTTCTTAACAGAACGTTTGTTTAAGCGATTGTCACATCCAGGCTAAAACTCATCCCAAAAGTTGATTTTTCACCGTCTTCGTTTTCAAGCTAACGGAATTAGCGGTAGTCAACGCGGCCTTAAGAGTCAACAGCGCCTCTATAGCGGCCAGGAAGAGTAATTACAGTCACATTGTGACTCCATGAAACATATGGTAATGCTCAATAATACCCCTATATGGTTATTTTAATATATTTAAATTTGCATTTAAATGTGTCTATTTTCAATGGGCATATATGCAGTTAAGACAGGTAGCTTAGTGCACCCCTAGTTTTTCAACATTAACAATATAATATAATCTAGTCTAAAAAAATGATTTTTGTGGGGGAGGTGGGGTTTTATACAATAGTATGTGTGGTGCGGCCTAAGCATTTGTCTTTGTTGTTGCTTTTTCTTACGCTACTTTTACTTTTATACTTTTAAGTAGTTTTGAAACCAGTACTTTTTTACTTTTACTTGAGTAAAAAGCTAGAGTTGATACTTCTACTTCTACAGAAGTATTTTTAAATCCCAGTATCTATACTTCTACTTGAGTAATGAATGTGAATACTTTTGACACCACTGCTGAGAACATGGGAGAACCTGAATGTTCTGACCCAGTTGGATGAGGAGGAACTCACCACGTAGGGAGCTCTGTCCTGGGAGTTGGCCTTCCTCCACAGTTTGGTGATCTGCTTCAACCGAGTGGGCCAGTCTGACGCACAAACACAACCAAGCTCCAATTTATCTGATTATGTGGCACACAATGTGCATCTGTGTGTGTGTGTGTGTGTGTGTGTACCGTGGTACTGCTGCCTCAGCTGGGGGAAGTTTGTATTGCAGTACAGAACTGGAGCGACTGTGGCCAGCTCTCCCAGGCTCTCCTCCTTCTCCCACTTCAACATGCTCTTCTGAGCCGTGGACGGAGCGTCCTGCTCACTTTCTGAGGCTGCTGGCACCTTATTGGCTGAGGCTGAGCAGTGGGCGGAGCTCTGAGGAACAAGAACCCTGAACCCAGCAGGATCTGGGACAGGACCCGAGGCTTTGGGAGTGTTGGGGAGGTGAGGAACAGCAGGCATTAGCCCGTTCATCAGATGCAGACGAGGGAACGTTGCAGCTGGGGGGTGGACACAAACATTTGATCAATACACCTGATCATCACCTGATCCTTACCCGATCATTACCAGAGTGTGTGATGTGTACCTGAGCTGTGAGTCTTCCTCAGATCCGGCTGGTTGCTGCTGCTGTTTGGACTCAGAACAGCAGTGAAGACCTCCTCCACGTCCCTCCCCTCCAGCTCTGGAAAACACACACAGGATGGTCAAAGTCATTTCCTGTCATGTGATCCTGCAGCGTCCTGCCAGGTGAAGTGGGCGTGTCAGTTCTACCTGGGATCTTGTAGAGTCGGCTGAGGATGGCTCCTAAAACACAACACCAGAGAGTGAGTCAGATGTTCACCACCAATCACTTCCTGTTCCTCTCATTAGACCCACCGTCTGTCACCATATTGTCCAGCTCAGGACTCAGGATGGCGTCCAGAGGCTCCTCCTGTGCCGTCCTCTGGCCACGCCCACAGCCTGCAGCTGGCTCAGAGGACAGGGAGCCGATGTCCATCCCAGCTGGTGGAGACAGACAGGAAAACATGCAGAGGTTAGACAGGTGGAGAAGAAAGGAGACAGACAGGAGGAGGTCAGCAGGAGGACCAGGCTGTTAAATCTGCAGAAGAAGAAACCAATGTTGAACGATCGGAGAAGAAGAAGACTGCATCAATAACTAACAGACATGAAGAAGAGGAGCTGAGGAGGAAGAGGAGTTCCCAGTGGAGCCTTACCAAATGGAGAGGGGGAGCGCTCCACCTGGAACTCACCTGGAACCAAACACATAGTCATCATGAGAAGGTCAGAACCTCCAGCTGCAGCAGAGCAGTGAGGAGGAGGAAGAGGATGAAGATACCTGTGTGTCCCATGGCCAGAATGTGTGGATCAGTGTTCAGAACGTCAGACAGATCCACCAGAGTCTCCTCCGACACCGCTGGATGGTACCACACATGACATCACACACACATGAACATGAGATGTTCTCCTTCAAATTCAGCCTGAAACTGAACTCATCTGGTCTACGTGGTTCAGTCAGAACCACAACATGATCCTAACCTCGCTGATCGGGCCGAAGTGACCTTCCCCACTAGAACCCAGCAGAACTCAGCAGTCAGGCTGAACTAACGTGAAATGAAGAAATGATGATAAAAAAATGACCATTCAGAAACTCACGCAGTGCTCCCTGCTTCCTGTTGGTTGCCATGGCACCCACAGGCTGTTCAAAGAGGGAGGGGCCATGTAGTCTGTGGGCATTAACTTTCAAGTCACCCGATGCCAACTGGTGCATCTCTGGCCCCGCCTTCTCATCCTGGTGGCGGCTGCGGTCCAGGAGATCCCGACCGAAGAAGGCTTCCTGGAAGGAGACAGTCAGTCAGAGCGCAGGATGTCATAGTGTGTGTTTGTGTGTGAGAGTGTGTGTTACCTGCAGGTATGACGGGAACGCCTCCTCTAGCTTTGTTTTCTTCTTTCTGTACCTCTTCTTCACCTTCTCTATTACCTGCTCTGCAGCAGACACCGTCTCCATGGAAACTTCAGCATCCAGCACACCTGTCAGGTATAGAGTCAACACCTGACGGGACTTCTCCTGCACCTACATGCAGTAATGATGAAGAGCAGGGCCACAGGGGACTCACCTGGATCTCGACTAAGAGGCATCTCTGTGGAGTCCTTCCTGCTCAGACTGGCTTTACCTCCTCGCTGACGCACCATGAAGCCCCCAATACCTGCAGAGACAGGAAGTGGTAAGGATGAGAGACGGGAAGTGGTGAGGATGAGAGACGGGAAGTAGTGAGGGTGAGAGACAGGAAGTGGTGAGGATGAGAGACAGGAAGCAGTGAGGACAAGAGACCGGAAGTTGTGAGGATGAGAGACGAGAAGTGTCAGAGACAGAGTCAGAGAGTCTTTATTGTCATTTGCACCGCATGTGGTACATGTGATGAAAACGAGATTATGTACACGGGGTCCCAGTTACATCCAACAACAAATGCAAGAGAAAAACAGTAATAACATCTAGAATTAACTAAGAAAAACATCAACTAGTAATACACTAAGCCCTAATATAGTGGAAAAACATCATTATAAACAGCAGCACGAACATGAGTCTGTATGAGCAGATGGTCACAGATGAACACAGCAACAAGAAAACAGATCAGCATCAGCATGATGTGATATTTTGCAGTGTTTATTTTTATTTTATTTTTATTTATTCATTCATGAGTCTAACAGCCTCAGGGTAGAAGCTGTTCCTCAGTCTAGTGGTTCTACATTTGATGCTCCTCAACCTCCGTCCTGAGGGGAGTGGGGCAAAGAGTGAGTGTGCTGGGTGAGTGAGGTCTTTCATGATGCAGGTGGTTCTTTTCCTGCATCTGGAGGTGTAGATGTCTGTGATGGTGGGGAGACTGACTCCGACAGACCTCTGTGGTGAAGATAAGACAGGATGAGACAGGAAGTGGTGAGGATGAGTTACAGGAAGTGTTGAAGATGAGACGAGAAGCAGTGAAGATAAGAGACTGAAAGCAGTGAGGATGACAGACAGGAAGCTGTGAGAACTGAGAGACAGGAAGCAGTAAGGAAGACAGACAGGAAGCGGTGAAGATGAGGGACAGGAAGTAGTGAGGATGAGAGACAGGAAGCTGTGAGAACTGAGAGACAGGAAGCAGTGAGGAAGAAAGACAGGAAGCGGTGAGGAAGACAGACAGGAAGCTGTGAGGATGAGAGCTGAGAAGCAGCAAGGCTGAGAGACAGGAAGCGGTGAGGAAGACAGACAGGAAGTGGTGAGGATGAGAGACGGGAAGTGGTGAGGATGAGAGACGGGAAGTGGTGAGGGTGAGAGACGGGAAGTAGTGAGGACGAGAGACAGGAAGTGGTGAGGATGAGAAACAGGAAGCAGTGAGGACAAGAGACCGGAAGTGGTGAGGATGAGAGACGAGAAGTGGTGAAGATAAGATGGGATGAGACAAGAAGTGGTGAGGATGAGAGACAGGAAGCAGTGAGGACAAGAGACAGGAAGCAGTGAGAACTGAGAGACAGGAAACAGTGAGGAAGACAGACAGGAAGCAGTGAGAACTGAGAGACAGGAAACAGTGAGGAAGACAGACAGGAAGCAGTGAGAACTGAGAGACAGGAAACAGTGAGGAAGACAGACAGGAAGCAGTGAGGAAGACAGACAGGAAGCGTGAGGAAGACAGACAGGAAGTAGTGAGGATGAGAGACAGGAAGTGGTGAGGGTGAGAGACGGGAAGTGGTGAGGATGAGAGACAGGAAGTAGTGAGGGAGAGACGGGAAGTGGTGAGGATGAGAGACAGGAAGTAGTGAGGGTGAGAGACGGGAAGTAGTGAGGATGAGTGACAGGAAGCAGTGAGGGTGAGAGACGGGAAGTAGTGAGGATGAGTGACAGGAAGTGGTGAGGATGAGAGACGGGAAGCAGTGAGGATGAGAGACGAGAAGAGGTGAAGATAAGACGGGATGAGACAAGAAGTGGTGAGGATGAGAGACAGGAAGTAGTGAGGACGAGAGACCGGAAGTAGTGAGGGTGAGAGACGGGAAGTGGTGAGGATGAGTGACAGGAAGCAGTGAGGGTGAGAGACGGGAAGTAGTGAGGATGAGTGACAGGAAGCAGTGAGGACGAGAGACCGGAAGTGGTGAGGATGAGAGACGAGAAGAGGTGAAGATAAGACGGGATGAGACAAGAAGTGGTGAGGATGAGAGACAGGAAGTAGTGAGGACGAGAGACCGGAAGTAGTGAGGGTGAGAGACGGGAAGTGGTGAGGATGAGTGACAGGAAGTAGTGAGGACGAGAGACCGGAAGTAGTGAGGGTGAGAGACGGGAAGTGGTGAGGATGAGAGACGGGAAGCAGTGAGGACGAGAGACCGGAAGTGGTGAGGATGAGAGACGGGAAGCAGTGAGGACGAGAGACCGGAAGTGGTGAGGATGAGAGACAGGAAGTAGTGAGGGTGAGAGACAGGAAGTAGTGAGGGTGAGAGACAGGAAGTGGTGAAGATAAGACGGGATGAGACAAGAAGTGGTGAGGATGAGAGACGAGAAGAGGTGAAGATAAGACGGGATGAGACAAGAAGTGGTGAGGATGAGAGACGGGAAGCAGTGAGGACGAGAGACCTGAAGTGGTGAGGATGAGAGACGAGAAGTAGACAGGAAGTAGTGAGGGTGAGAGACAGGAAGTAGTGAGGGTGAGAGACAGGAAGTAGTGAGGGTGAGAGACGGGAAGTGGTGAGGACGAGCGACTGGAAGTGGTGAGGATGAGAGACGAGAAGTGGTGAAGATAAGACGGGATGAGACAAGAAGTGGTGAGGATGAGAGACGAGAAGTGGTGAAGATAAGACGGGATGAGACAAGAAGTAGTGAGGATGAGAGACGAGAAGAGGTGAAGATAAGACAGGATGAGACCGGAAGTGGTGAGGATGAGACTGTAAACAGGAAATGGTGAAGGGAGGCAGGAAGTGGTGCTCAATTGTGATAGGTTGATTGTCCCTTCCTCTTCCTCACCTGGCCTGTGGGGTTTCCTCTTCTTTTTTATGTTGCAGTCGGTAACCTCAGTGTCTTTAGTGATGTCATCAAGGTGGGAGGAATCTCGCTCTGGACTGGAGTCAGATTTCATGTCACAGTCCAGGTCACCTAAAGAACAGGAAGTGATGTCATTGATTACGAACTGATCCCTGAGTGGTTTGTTTTGTGATCAGGGTTTATCAGGACAGTGAGGGGGACCAGCAGGGACCGACCTCGGTTCTGGTCTGACTCAGTGGGCGTCTCTGGGTCCGGTGGAGTCTGCAGGACGGACACACAGTTCTGGTTGATGATCCTCAGCTTTAGTTTGGGTTTACACCTGCAGACAGGAAGCAGCTAGTCAGTCCTACTTACCTGATTATCTCGCGTGGGCACGAAGTGGGCGGGGCTTACCTGCGGTACCTTCGTGGTGATGTGAGGGGCTCGACCAGAGCCTGCAGTTGGGTCAGACCAGACTCCGTGAGGCAGACTCCATCCTGAGTGAAGGTCCTTGAGTCTGTGGACAAAACCAGTCCAAGATGAGGCTCCGAGTCTGGATTAGAACACAGAACCGAACAGGACTGACCTGGTTCTCTGTTCCTGGACATGATCTGAGCCATGTAGGGAACCACACCCTCCGACCTCCCTGAAACACACACATCAGAGTCAGCATTTCAAAATTAAAGCCTGTACTTTCACAATAAATGCTGTGAGTACCGTAGGAGGCGCGGCCATCGGTCCGGCACAGAGAGCAGTCGAAGCCTTCATCGGCAGCAAGTTCCACCTCCTCCTCTGAGGCGAGACCATGGCACACAGCGTGGACCCACCTGCAGACACCTTTGCTGAGAACTGGTCTGAACCGGAGCGGCTCTGAGTGAGACACGAGCGTTACCTGTCGCACTGCTGGCACTGCAGGATGATGTCGTCCTGAGCGTAGCGCCGCAGACAGATGGGACACTGGCTGAGGCTGCAGCATGGCCCGCACAGGCTGTAGTTACTCTGCCAATCACAACGCAGCCCCGGGGAGGCGGAGCCACACTGCACGCACCACACACACCTGAAGGGAGACGGCACGCAGTCAGACACGACACATGCCCACAGATGTGTATATGACGGACAGCTCCACCCACCACTGGCACTTCCAGGCTCCTTTGGGCACCGTGTGGAGGGGTGGCTCCAAACAGTAGGTGTGGTAGCTGATGTCACAGTCGTCGCACAGCAACAGGCGCCCGGGGTCACTAGCATCTCCACACGCCTCGCACACCGTGCACTCCAGACAACGCCACCCTTTGGTCAGAACCACCCGTGTCACCTGCATCACGTACAGGTGACAGATTACACCCCCAGGAAAAATATTAGAAGCATCAGATGAATATCCAAAGAGTTCAATTACTGATCACAGTAATGAGAATACAACAAGGGCACTGTAATCAGATTACAAGCTTACTGACTAGGGCTGTAGTGATACAATAATCTCACGATACGATACACGATATTCTGCTCACGATACAATTAAACACACTTTTGCGATTTTCTGAAAGATTTTAGAGGGGCAGAGTGATTTTTGTGACATTTTGAGACTGTTCTAGACTTGGATTGAATTAATTTAACTGAAAACTGATTAAAAGCACCAACTACACAATACTTGGCTCTGGTTGGACATGGACACAGATTTAAAGTCGACAGCTGGACAAAATGAATCAAAGAAGTGGTGAGAAAACATGTTTCTTTTAATTGAAACAGTAAAAACTGTAGCTTACATGCATTTGTAAAGTAAATAAAGTGCACCAAGTGCCCTATTCTGAATAGGTGAAATCAAATTACTGTACTGTTACATGTGGAGTTCCACAGGGATCAATACTCGGTCCTAAAGTTTTCATTTTATATATTAACGATCTGGTTAAAGTGTCTGGGGTCATCAAATGCGTTTTGTTCGCAGACGACAACTTTTTTTTGTTCTGGAAATACTATTGCACAATTAATGGATTTATTAATAATG
>JBBPBX010038801.1:0-14414 GCA_038048925.1 Garcialebias charrua
TCAAAGTCAAAGTCAAAGTCAACTTTATTGTCAGATCTGCAATATGTACAGTGCAGGACATACACAGGACCGAAATTGCGTTTCTCTCAGTCCCTCGGTGCAACAGTAAACATCTAAACATTGAAACACTGAAACATATAATAATAGACATAAGCATAAAATAGTAAAACTAACACTGTCCTGAGTTTTTTTTTTGCATAGTGGTATAAAAAAAGAGTATAAAAAGTATAACTAAAATAAACTAAAGGTTTCTAGCATTGACATTTGCAAAGTGGCAAAGCAGCGTATGAGTCAATGTACACAGTATATGTATGAGGTAGTAGTTGATGTTGTTGTAGAGGCAAAAAGTGGCATATGCAGTAAGGCACATTGGGCATCCCTAAATAAGACCGTTCAGAGCACACTGTATATGTACCAGCAGTGGTGTAGATATTAGAGTAGTGTAAATAAATGTAAACAGTAGTAATTACATGTAAGCAGTAGTAATAAAAGTAAACAGTATTAATAAATGTAAACAGAGAATGTAAACAGTATTATGATTATAGGCAGTGATGTAATACAGACATTAGTGCAAGTATGAGAAGTAGTGCAAACTGTATGAGCACATGACCGAGAGTTTAGTGAAAACCCGTTTGGTGACACAGAGTCTAGTGTTAAAAACTTTGTGTTGAGTGATAATATGTGAGAAAGTTTTAGTGTTAAGGCAGTTCAAATGGGAGGGGAGGCAGAGCAGGCAGAGTGTTTAGCATTCTGACTGCCTGATGAACAGAGCTGTCTCTCAGTCTGCTGGTTCGAGCCTGGAGACTCCTCAGTCTCCTCCCTGATGGCAGCAGTCTGAAGCAGCTGTGTAGTGGGTGTGTGGGATCACCTGCCATGCGGTGGGCTTTCCGAGTGAGGCGTTTGCTGTGTAAGTCCTGCAGTGAGGGCAAGGAGGTGCCCACGATCTTCTCAGCTGCTCTCACAATGCGCTGGAGGCTCTTGCGGCAGGATGCAGTACATGCACCAAACCACACAGTGATGCAGCTGGTCAGGACACTTTCTATGGCACCTCTGTAGAAGGTGCTCATGATGGGGGTTGAAGCTCCAGCCCTTTTCAGCTTGCGGAGAAAGTAGAGACGCTGGTGAGCCTTCTTTGCCAGTGCTGCAGTGTTCCTGCTCCAGGACAGGTCCTTTGAGACGTGCACTCCCAGGAACTTGGTGCTGTCTACTCTCTCCACTGCGGTGCTGTTGATGGTCAGAGGGGATGTTGGGCATCCCTCTTCCTGAAGTCCACAACAATCTCCTTTGTCTTCTCCACGTTGAGAGTGAGATTGTTGTGTCCGCACCACAAGGCCAGGCGGCTCACCTCGTTCCTGTAGTCCGTCTCATCGTTGTTGCTGATGAGACCTACCACTGTTGTGTCGTCCGCAAACTTGATGAAGTGGTTGGAGCTGTACGATGGTGTGCAGTCGTGTGTTAGCAGGGTGAATAGAAGGGGGCTCAGCACACATCCTTGTGGGGCCCCTGTGTTCAATGTGATGGTGCTAGATGTGTTACTCCCGATCCGTACTGTCTGTGGTCTCCCGGTCAGGAAGTCTAGCAGCCAGTTACACATTGAGGTGTTCAGCCCCAGACTGTCCAGTTTAAGGATGAGCTGTTGGGGGATGATGGTGTTAAATGCCGAGCTGAAGTCGATGAACAACATTCTAACATAGGAGTCCTTCGTGTCCAGATGTGTGAGAGCTGTGTGAAGGGCAGAGGAGATGGCATCGTCGGTTGAGCGATTAGGTCGGTATGCAAATTGGAAGGGATCCAGGGAGTCAGGGAGGACAGATGTGATGCTTTTCATGACTAGCCGTTCAAAGCACTTCATCAGGATGGGGGTGAGTGCTACTGGGCGATAGTCATTGAGGCATGCGGGCGTTGCCTTCTTTGGGACAGGGATGATGGTGGTGGCTTTGAAACAGGTGGGGACGATGGCCTGGCTCAGTGAGATGTTAAAGATGTCCGTGAAGACCGCTGCGAGTTCCCCTGCACAGTCCTTCAGCACACGACCAGGTATGTTGTCAGGACCAGAGGCCTTCCGGGCGTTAATCTTGATGAATGATCGCCTTACGCTGTCTGAGGACAGCGTCAGCACCTGGCCATCAGGAGAGGGGGGGAGTTTATGTGCTGGTGTGCTGTTACTTGCCTCGAACCGAGCAAAGAACTCATTCAGTTCATTCAGCGCAGAGGCTGAGCTGTCACAGGTCTGGGGGGGTGGTTTGTAGTTTGTGATGGTCTGTATTCCCTGCCACAGACTGCGTGTATCCCTGCTGTCCTTGAAACGGTGAGCTATTTTCCCAGAATACTGCTTCTTTGCCTTTCTGATGCCCCGGTCCAGGTTGTTTCTGGCTGCCCTCAGGCCCACCTGATCTCCCGCTTTGAAGGCAGCATTCCTGGCTCTCAGGAGTCTGTAAACCTCAGCTGTCAGCCATGGCTTCTGGTTAGCCCGAACAGTGATGGTTTTAAGGTTGGTTACATCATCAATGCACTTGGTGATGTATGAACATACAGTGTCTGAGTACTCCTGGAGACATGTGGTGTTGTTTGTGGTAGCAGCTTCTTTGAACATACTCCAATCTGTGGTGTCAAAACAGTCCTGGAGTGCCTCTGAAGACCCCTCTGGCCACACTCGTATCTGCTTGCGGACTGGTTTTGTGACTTTCACCAGTGGCCTGTATGCTGGCTTTAGCATAACACAGATATGGTCAGAAGCACCAATGTGGGGGAGGGGGATGGCTCTGTAGGAATTTTTCATGGTGGTGTAAACCTGGTCCAGGGTGTTGTTTCCTCTTGTTGCAAAGTTTATGTTTCTGTATGTTTTTGGAAGAACACTCTTTAAATCTGCATGGTTGAAATCACCAGCCGTGATGAGAAAAGCATCAGGATGGGCTGTTTGTTGCTCACTGATGTGCAGATATAGTTCATTTAGTGCCTCACCTCTATCTTTGCTGTTGGAGCTTGGGGGGATATATACAGCAACAATCAAAACAGCTGTAAACTCCCTCGGTAAAAAGAACGGTCTGCATTTAATAGTCATGAACTCCACTAAATGTGAGCAGTGTTTGTAGACCACAGCAGCATCACGACACCATGCGTTGTTGATGTAAACACAGAGCCCCCCTCCCCTTGTCTTACCTCCCTCGAGGGTTCGGTCCGCTCTGTAGCATGTTAGCTGCTCCAGCTGAATAGCATGGTCCAGAACGTTGTTGTTGAGCCACGTTTCCGTGAATACAAACACACAGCAGTCTCTCACAGTCTTTTGTGTCGTTCGCAGCAGGCGTATATAATCCAATTTGTTGTCCAAGGAGCGCACGTTAGCCAGAACCATGGATGGAATAGCCGGCCTGTGTGGGCTAGCTGCTAGCCTAGCTCTGATACCTCCGCGTTTACCCCGCTTCTGTTTCCTGTCACGCCGCTTGTGGCGTTTCCATGGCGGGCGCGGTGAAGCGTCACGCCGCTTGTGGTACTTCCACGGCGGGCGCGATGGAGGGAAGGTCCGGGCTGGCTTCCAGAGCAGCTCGCAGTCACGAAGCTGATGTAACTCCACCTCGAGCTCATGTAGCTTCTCCTGGAGTTCGCTGTTTATTCCCAAATGAGCGGTTTTTCCGACATCAAGCAGGAATTCACGGCTATACTTGCGTTCTTGAACACGTAGACAAGACAAAGACGTGCCGGCAGATTGCGGCGTGCAGGACAAGACAGACGAAAGCACCGTGTTGCTGGGAGAGAGAGAAGCCGCAACGTTTGCACGCGCCGCCATGTTGGATGTGTTTTGTGTGAGAAATCATTTAATATCTTATATTTTTGTATATATGCGATTGCTATTTGAATTGATTGTTAATTTTGTTTAAAGAAGGGGCAGAAATAATGAGATTTTTTTCTTCTTCTGCCTCTTTTCATTTCATGTATTGTTTTATAATGTGGTTTAATGTGGTTTTGTAAATAATTTTCTTGTGTTTTTACAATTGGAAATGAATAAATTCAACAAAAAAAAAGGTAGAACCAGGTGGGAATTGAACCCGTGTCTTTTGAGTGTAAGGCGGACGCGTTCCCCACGGGACCACTGAGGCATATACATCTTTTGAGGTCCAATTTCTTTTAAACAAACCACCGCTCATGAAATCCTGGCTAGACCCCCGATGAGAGGAACGGGGGGTAAAAGACGTAAGACAAGAGTATAAACCTAGCTTGAGCCCTCCTTCCACAACTCTCTCCCAGATCTTCATTGTGTGGCTCATCAACCTAATTCCCCTGTAGTTGCTACAATTCTGTACATCACCTTTGTTCTTAAAAATGGGCACCAGCACACTTCTTCTCCATTCTTCAGGCATTTTCTCACCCTCAAATATTCCATTAAATATTTGAGTCAAAAACCTCACTGCCACCTCTCCAAGACATTTCCAAACCTCCACTGGTATGTCATCAGGTCCTACTGCCTTCCCCTTCTTCATTCTTTTCAAAGCTTTCCGGACTTCACCCTCACTAATCTTTCCCACTTCCTGGTCCACAGTTTCTATGACCTCCACTCTTCTTTCTCTTTCATTCTCTTCATTCATTAGCTCCTCAAAGTAATCCTTCCATCTTCCCATCACACTCTCCTCACTTGTTAGAACATTCCCATTCCCATCTTTAATAAGCCTAACCTGCTGCACATCCTTTCCAGCCTGATCCCTCTGTCTTGCCAATCGGTACAAGTCCTTCTCGCCCTCTTTAGTGTCCAGTCTCCCATACAACTCATTGTACGCCCTCTGCTTTGCCTTAGCTACTTCCCTCTTTGCTCTATGTCCCATCTCCTTATATTCCTGTCTCCTCTCTTCAGTCCTCTCACTGTCATATTTCTTCTTGGCTAATCTCTTTCTTTGAATGGCGTCCTGCACTTCACTATTCCACCACCAGGTTTCCTTATCATCCATTCTCTGTCCAGATGACACACCAAGTACCTTCCTACCTGTCTCTCTAATTACTGTTGCTGTAGTAGCCCAGTCACTTGGAAGCTCTTTCTTACCACCCAGAGCCTTTAACAGCTCGTCTCTGAATTTCTCACAACATTCTTCCTTCTTTAGCTTCCACCATTTGGTCTTCTTCTCTGATTTTACTCTTTTTCTCTTCTTCGCAACAACAGTCATTCTACACACAACCATCCGATGCTGTCTGGCCACGCTCTCCCCTGCCACAACCTTACAGTCTCCAATCTCCCTCAGGTTTCCTCTTCTACACAGAATGTAGTCGACCTGTGTACTCCTTCCTCCACTCTTATAGGTCACTCTATGTTCCTCCCTCTTTTGGAAATAGGTATTGACTATAGCCATTTCCATTCTCTTGGCAAAATCCACCACCATCTGTCCTTCCTGGTTTCTTTCCTTGACACCAAACCTACCCATCACTTCCTCATCCCCTCTGTTTCCTTCACCAACATGTCCATTCAGGTCTGCTCCAATCACCACTCTTTCCTCCCTGGGAATACTCTCTATCACTTCATCCAAATCTTTCCAAAATGTATCTTTCTCCTCCCCATCACATCCAACCTGTGGAGCATAACCACTGACTATGTTTAGCATCAGACCTTCTACTTCTACCTTCAGACACATCACCCTATCTGACACTCTCTTCACCTCTACTACATTCTTTGCCAACTCCTCCTTCAGGACCACCCCTACTCCATTTCTCTTTCTATCCACACCATGGTAAAACAGTTTGAACCCTGCTCCAATACTGCGAGCCTTGCTGCCCTTCCACTTGGTCTCTTGGACACATAAAACATCTACCTTTCTTCTCTGCATCATGTCAGCCAGCTCTCTACCTTTGCCTGTCATTGTCCCCACATTTAGAGTTGCAACCCTCAGTCCTACATTCTTCACTTTCCTCCTCTCCCTCTGTCTCCTGACACGTTTCCCTCCTCGGGGTCTTCGACTAACAGTAGTACAATTTCCGCCGGCACCCTGTTTGTCAACAGCACCGGTGGCGGACGTTGTTAACCCGGGCCTCGACCGATCCGGTATGGTTTCACTTTGATGAACTCGCATTACTGTTTTGGCAAGTCAAGAAAGTTTATTCTCGGGGACTCCACTAAGTTGTTTACTTGGTGGGGTAACTTCAGTGTGGCTGGGACTACTCTGACTGACAAAGCCCTCTGGAGTGAGGGTGAAACGTTTCTACTAAAAAGAAACTGTCCAGATGAACTGATTGAGAATGAGCGGATTTGATACCTGGACTATTGAGAATGAACTTTCTTGTCTTGAACCACTTTGGACATGTCTGCCATGAGGGACAGGACAGCCCCCAGAAACCATCTTGGCTACAGCAAACTGATTGGTCCACTTAAGTTGTTTACTTGGTGGGGTAACTTCAGTGTGCTTGGGACTACTCTGACGGACGAAGCCCTCTGGAGTGAGGGTGAAACGTTTCTACTAAAAAGAAACTGTCCAGATGAACTGATTGAGAATGAGCGGATTTGATTCCTGGACTATTGAGAATGAACTTTCTTGTCTTATTCTCGGGGTGTTTTGGCAAGTGTTTTACATCGGATGCCATTCCTGACACAACCCTCACCATTTACCCGGGCTTGGGACCGGCACAAGAGATACACTGGCTTGTGCTCCCTAGTGGCTGGTTTGTATGTATGTATGTATTTTTAATAAATGGATAAATGTACAGTACTGTACAGTCACCAAGCACTTAGCCCAGGGGTGCTCACACTTTTTTAGCATGCGAGCTACTTATAAAACAACTAATTCAAAATGATCTACCCAATACAAAAATACAAAACATATAATTATCTTCAAATGTATTAAGAATTATTTTTGTAGCTGCTCCCCAGCACTTGAATTAAATTGCACAGTCTCGACGGGTGATTTGAAGGTTTTATTTTCTTTTATGCGGATCATCACAGTCACCACACCACTTCCAGTCACCTTGATCACCGTAAAAACTTGCTGCTTTCACTGGGGAACACTAAGTGTTGATTCATTGGAGCCAAACACGTCTTGACAGTTCAAGTCATTCATTGTTACTGTGATTTTGACAGCTTTTATAGTTCCTGCCCTCATTAGCTACGGCAGCCCGTGAGGTACATACAGAGGAAATCCAAACATTTCAAAGTGCAAATACAATTAAAGCTGCAAGCAGCATTGAGGCCCTCGCAGCTTAGCGCCGCTCGGACCTTATTGAGGCGACCGCGCGAGCTCCAGCTCGTCCGCTCGGTCGCCATTTCGAAGTCTCTCGTGTCTACTCCGCACCAGGGGTGCACACGCACAATAAATCTGGTTCAGATCGGATGATGTCTCACTGAGATATAACAGTTTGAATAATCTAGGGGGCGCTCTGGAGTCACATGTTAAACCACAATATCAATGTGTCCACAAGGTCTCACTGATGATACACAATAAATCTGGTTCAGATCGGATGATGTCTCACTGAGATATAACAGTTTGAATAATCTAGGGGGCGCTATGGAGTTATATGTTAAACCACATTATCAATGTGTCCACAAGGGCTCACTGATTATTCACAATAAATTTGGTTCAGATCGGATGATGTATCACTGAGATATAACTATAGAAATAATGTAGGGGGCGCACTTGAGTCAAATGTTAGCCCACCATATCAATGTGTCCACAAGGGCTCACTGATGATGAACAATAAATCTGGTTCAGATCGGATGATGTCTCACTGAGATATAACAGTTTGAATAATCTAGGGGGCGCTCTGGAGTCATATGTTGAACCACAATATCAATGTGTCCACAAGGTCTCACTGATGATACACAATAAATCTGGTTCAGATCGGATGATGTATCACTTAGATATAACTATAGAAGTAATGTAGGGGGCGCACTTGAGTCAAATGTTAGCCCACCATATCAATGTGTCCACAAGGGCTCACTGATGATGATAAATAAATATGGTTCAGATCGGATGATGTATCACTGAGATATAACAGTTTGAATAATCTAGGGGGCGCTCTGGAGTCATATGTTAGCCCACCATATCAATGTGTCCACAAGGGCTCACTGATGATGCACAATAAATCTGGTTCAGATCGGATGATGTATCACTGAGATATAACTATAGAAATAATGTAGGGGGCGCACTTGAGTCAAATGTTAGCCCACCATATCAATGTGTCCACAAGGGCTCACTGATGATGCACAATAAATCTGGTTCAGATCGGATGATGTATCACTGAGATATAACTGTAGTAATAATATAGGGGGCGCTATGGAGTAAAAATTTACATACCATTATCAATGTGTGTCGAAGTGTTCACTGATAAAGCACAATAAATCTCGTGCAGATCGGATAATGTATCACTAAGATATAACTGTAGTAATAATACAGGGGGCGCTATGGAGTAAAAATTTACATATCATTATGAATGTGTGTAGAAGTGTTCACTGATGAATCATAATAAATCTCGTGCAGATCGGATAATGTATCACTAAGATATAACTGTAGTAATAATATAGGGGGCGCTATGGAGTAAAAAATTACATAACATTATCAATGTGTATAGAAGTGTTCACTGATGAATCACATTAAATCTCGTGCAGATCGGATAATGTATCACTAAGATATAACTGTAGTAATAATATAGGGGGCGCTATGGAGTAAAAATTTACATACCATTATGAATGTGTGTAGAAGTGTTCACTGATGAATCATAATAAATCTCGTGCAGATCGGATAATGTATCACTAAGATATAACTGTAGTAATAATATAGGGGGCGCTATGGAGTAAAAATTTACATACCATTATCAATGTGTATAGAAGTGTTCACTAATGAATCACATTAAATCTCGTGCAGATCGGATAATGTATCACTAAGATATAACTGTAGTAATAATATAGGGGGCGCTATGGAGTAAAAATTTACATACCATTATCAATGTGTGTCGAAGTGTTCACTGATAAAGCACAATAAATCTCGTGCAGATCGGATAATGTATCACTAAGATATAACTGTAGTAATAATACAGGGGGCGCTATGGAGTAAAAATTTACATACCATTATGAATGTGTGTAGAAGCGTTCACTGATGAATCATAATAAATCTCGTGCAGATCGGATAATGTATCACTAAGATATAACTGTAGTAATAATATAGGGGGCGCTATGGAGTAAAAAATTACATAACATTATCAATGTGTGTCGAAGTGTTCACTGATAAAGCATAATAAATCTCGTGCAGATCGGATGATGTATCACTGAGATATAACTATAGAAATAATGTAGGGGGCGCACTTGAGTCAAATGTTAGCCCACCATATCAATGTGTCCACAAGGGCTCACTGATGATGCACAATAAATCTGGTTCAGATCGGATGATGTATCACTGAGATACAACAGTTTGAATAATCTAGGGGGCGCTATGGAGGCTATTTGCTAATTAACATAAACACCTGTTCAAGGGGTGGGTAATGATCGATCATAATGATTTTGGTACTCCTCAGATCAAATCTGTGGAGTTTAGAACCAAACGTATGGTGACGGCGTTACGTCTTACTTCGCCACGTCACCACGCCCACTTGCTCCACCCAAAACGAACAGTGCTGGAAAGCTTGTTACACCACCATGTCTTCGGTGACTGGATACAATGTCACGCTGATTAGGTAACAGGGATCCGTTATGGACCGTTCAACGTAAAACTTTACACTTCCTGTTGTCAGGGGGCGTGGCTTAAGTGATGTCATGATTTGACCATACAGTTTTGCAGGGGACCGGATGTGGGTCAATCACTGAAGGTTTGATGTATTAGACAGTTTTCGTGTAAGAGCTGTAAGCGTTTCGTTTTTCATGGCGAGATGTCCAACTTTGAGGTCTGGCCCCGCCCCTTCAGCATGCATGAAAACGCACAGTTTTGATAACATTTGTTCCCCCGTGCCTTATAAAGAAACTGGCCAAGTTTGAATCAAATCGAGCGAAATCCCTAGGAGGAGTTCGTTGAAATGCAGAGGCTGTAAACGGCCAAAAAGGGGTGAAAATTTGGTCATCGTTCCAAAATGGCCGCCTTACCATTTATCGTACAACATTGGTGCCAGAGAGTTTTCTGTGCATCTTGGTGAGTTGGACAAGTGTACCAAATTTCATGATTCTACGTCAAACTAAGGTCAATGCGGAGGGTATTTTGAATATTTCTAGGGGGCGCTCTTGAGCCGTTTCTGTAGCGATTTGCTAATTAGCATAAACACCTGTTCAAGGGGTGGGCAATGATCGATCATACTGATTTTGGTACTCCTCGGATCAAATCTGTGGATTTTAGATCCAAACGTATGGTGATGGCGTTACGTCTTACTTCGCCATGTCGCCACGCCCACTTGCTCCACCCAAAACGAACAGTGCTGGAAAGCTTGTTACACCAACATGTCTTTAGTCACTGGACACAATGTCACGCTGATTAGGTAACACGGGTCCGATATGGACCTTTCAAAGTAAAACTTTACACTTCCTGTTGTCAGGGGGCGTGGCTTAAGTGATGTCATGATTTGACCATACAGTTTTGCAGGGGACCGGATGTGGGTCAATAACTGAAGGTTTGATGTATTAGACTCTTTTCGTGTAAGAGCTGTAAGCGTTTCGTTTTTCATGGCGAGATGTCCAACTTTGACGTCTGGCCCCGCCCCTTCAGCATTCATGAAAACGCACAATTTTGATATTGTTTGTTCCCCTGTGCCTTATGAAGAAACTGGCCAAGTTTGAACCAAATCGAGCGAAATTCATAGGAGGAGTTCGTTCAAATGCGGAGGCTGTAAACGGCCAAAAAGGGGTGAAAATTTGGTCATCGTTTCAAAATGGCCGCCTTACCATTTATTGTACAACATTGGTGCCAGAGGGTTTTCTGTGCATCTTGGTGAGTTGGACAAGTGTACCAAATTTCATGATTCTACGTCAAACTAAGGTCAATGCGGAGGGTATTTTGAAAATTTCTAGGGGGCGCTCTTGAGCCGTTTCTGTGGCAATTTTTGCCACGCCCCCAAAATATGTAATTTTTCACCAGTCCTGACGAGTCCGCCAAATTTGGTGAGTTTTCATATATGATAAAGCCCCCAAAAGGCCACTTCAAGAGGGACTAGAATAAAAATAATAATAAAAATAATAATAATAAAAATAATAATAAACACTACAATTACAATAGGTCCTTGCAGCGCTTCGCTGCTTCGGGCCTAATTAGGCAAAACACAAACCACCAACAGTATTAAACAAACAGACAAACATCCATAAACAATCTGTAACATTCTCAAGATTCACTTTGAACAATTTTCATACATTTATTCTACTAATTTAAACAGTTCATTTTGAATAGCTCTGGATACTGAGCTATTACACTCCTACCAATAATGCATGAATATTACCCACAAAAAACATGCATTATTTTAAAGTTTCTTTTAAAACCCTTACAGATTGTTTAAAACATGCTTGTCTGTGTACATTCAGTTCATGCATCACTTTCCAATAACACCACCAATTTTTGCGCTGGTCTCTCTATGACTGAACTCTTGAAAATAATGTTCCTTCCTGACCTTTGTTCCCCTGTTCTCAACTTCACCTTTCGAACTAAGCCATCATTACCAACCACTGTTTCCACAACACGACCCAACTGCCACCTATTTCTTGGGAGAAGATCCTCCTTGACAATTACAACATCATTTACTTTTAAATTGCGCCGAATTACCTGCCACTTTTGTCTAATGGAGATATTCTGGAGGTATTCTCTCTTCCAACGACTCCAAAACTGTTCAACCAAAAACTGTACACGGCACCAGCGTTTTGAGGAGTAGATGTCCTCTTTCACAAATCCCCCTGCAGGAGGCAGGGCAGACTCAGACTTCAGTTGAAGCAAATGATTAGGAGTTAAGGGTTCAAGACAACCAGGGTCATTTATTCCCTTTAATGTTAAAGGACGACTATTAATTATGGCCATGGCTTCATAAAGGAAAGTTCTTAATGAAGCATCATCAAGTTTCCCCAAGTTTTGAGAGAGAGTAAAGGTTAACACGTTTCGGATGGTGCGTATCTGACGCTCCCAAACACCACCAGCATGACTTGCTGATGGGGCATTAAAAATGAATTCACATTGGTTCTCTGCTAGGAAAGACTGCAGATAATTAGGATCACACTGTTTTAGTTCATTTTGGGCTCCTACAAAATTTCTTCCTTGATCGCAATATATCTGGCGAACGGCTCCCCTCAAACTAATAAAACTGTGCAGGCCATTAATAAAGGAATCTGTTGACAAATCATCCAGCATTTCAATGTGAACAGCTCTCGAATAGAGGCAGGTGAACACTAACCCATACCTCTTTTGTTCCCTACGATTTCTTTTAACTACGAAAGGACCAAAACAGTCCATTCCACAGTGAGTGAATGGTGCAGATGCCTCCAAGCGTTCCTTTGGGAGCTCAGCCATAAGTTGTTCTTCCACTAGCCGTCTGAGCTTCCTACACTGTACACATTTATTAATCATCTGAGCCACTAACCTGCTGCAGCGGATAATCCAAAACCCATTTATCCTGAGTTGCATTTGGGTTTGACCTCTGCCTTGATGACATACCTGAGTGTGATAGTAGGACAGAATAAGATGAGTGATATGACTGTTCTTTGGCAAAATCAGTGGGTATCTATCTAAAATCTTCACTTAGAGATGAATGTTTTAATCGTCCACCCACCCGTAACAGACCATTTTCTACAAACGGATTTAAATGGAACAGAGGGCTAGAACGTGGAAGGATCTCCCCTCCTTTTAGCAGCTTCATCTCTGAGCCAAAGGCCTGTTCTTGTACAAGTTTCACCACTGATTTAACAGCATCCTCGCGCTCTTTAACACTCACGACCCTTGAACAACATCTGTTCTTGCTAGGGTTGCCAACTCCTTGATAAATAAATAAGGGACACCTCTCGGCAGGGCTGGTCACCCCATTTAACCCCCCCCCCACACACACACACACACACACACACAAACACCCTGCCTGCCCCTCCTCACTTTGAAATCAACCTGAATTCATTTGGATACGTGTTTTTGAATTATAAAAATATGTATAAACAAATTATTACACAATTAACCATTTATTTTTAGTGCAAATAGAATTGCCAGAAACAAACATATCTTTTGAAAATTATGTATCTTTCTTAAACAGACCTCTGTCCTGCTTAATAACTTAAAACAGTATTAAATAACAAAAAATCAATACGAACATTCTGTAATAGTGCATTTAGTGCAACGTGCAAATAAAGTTTGTAGTAAATTTGTAAACATAAACACATTGTGCCTCAAAGGCCATGGCTTTCCACTTGTAGTAAAAATAAAAAACTTGTAAACTAAACAGTGGAACGTTACATTATGGAGTCAACCTATTTTTTCCATTTGTATTTCTGCTGAGATCGTGCTGCAGCAAGGAGTGCTCTGTTTTTCAGTGCCAAAGAGTAAAACTCTGAGCAAGACATTTCATAATTTAGACTGACAATGAGCTCACTTCTAATTAGTTCAGTAGAACATTTGTTTCGCACATCAGTCCACTTACTTTTCATGAAAGAGAAAATCCTTTCCACAAACCCAGTGGAAGATGGGATGCTGAGGACAAAGGATACAACAGCCTGGATGTTGGGGAGGTCAGCTGCCTGAAGAACTTGCATCCACTTCTCTGCTGTTCCCTGGGACTGCCACCTTTCTTTCTCCTGAGGTGAGGTGGTGAGGTGGTCTATCAGGCTGTTTGCAGTCACACATTCCTCATACAGCTCATCCATAGACATGTTTAGCCTGCCAAAAGGTGTTAAAGTTCATTAGTGACACATAGCCTAGGTTATGTAGTGATAAATAAATGGAAAAACGTGTATTGTTTATATTTATAATTTAGCATTGTATTTAAACTACATTTTGAAATGTATTTATTAATTTACCTATATGAACTGTGATTTTTTTAAAAGATGGACAAGGTTGTATGTTTGCATAGTGTAAAGTAAATTCACAATTATGTATTTATTTGTACGTGTCAATTGTACACTTTTGTTTATAACTATCAATAATTAAACATGGTTCACCACTACACTGGAAATTATTGAATTTTTACCTGCCAACCAGGTGAAGACTTTCAGTGATCTTCTCCACTTCCTCAAAGGATATTTTTCTGCAGAAGCATGCTGTTTCACATCAAACTGTCCACCGTGGGCTACAGAAAAAGTCCGCTTGCAGACAGTACAGTTCGCTTTGTAGCCATTATCATTCACGCGTTCCAGCCACTTCCTTTTCCCACTCGGCTCTGTATTTTTGCAGCCGTTTCTTTTTTTTTCCTGGGGGGAGTAGTCGGGCTCGAAGGTGATCTATGTTCACTGTTTAAATCCCCTGAATGTTTGCCGCTCGCGTCCATGCTGTCTTCTTCTTCAAATCCTTAATTCGCTG
>JBBPBX010038802.1:0-30210 GCA_038048925.1 Garcialebias charrua
AAAGCTAGTTTGTACTGGTCCTCGGCGCGCACAGGGATGGTCCAAAAACCAGAGGCGACGTCGAGGGTCGAGAAGTACTTACCATTGGTGACCTTGGGCAGTTCCTGTTGGAGTTGCGTCATAGGCCATCTGGATAAGGGAACTTGTTTGTTTAGCTTTCGGTAGTCTATAGTGAGTCTCCACTTACCATTTGGTTTTAACACCGGCCATAAAGGCGCAGAGTAAGTGCTGTTACAGTATCGGATGATACCTTTTTCTAACAGGTCATTAATGATTTCTCTGATAGGTTGATGTGCTGCCAGAGGAATCTTGTACTGTCTGACAAATGCAGGGGGAGCATTAGGCGGGGTTGGGATGCTCACTGTGTGGAGCGTGGTCAACCCACAATCCATCGAGTCAGCTGAGAATGATTTCTCATACGTTAAAAGAACTTTGCGAAGTTTGTCCCTTTCTTCATCAGTTTTCAGGGCGTCGGCTTGAGCGACCACCTGTTCAATCTGTGAAGCAATTGAGAGGGGTTCTTGTCCTTTGGGGAGCTCCATTGAGTCCCTTTCAGTGTCGTGAAACCTGTCTACAGGTAGGGCACTATAAGTTTGAGGACCTAGACTGTCTCCTCGGTTGAAACCGAACCGGTTGACTGTGTCATGGTCGGAATCATTGGGGGAGAAGAGAGCTATGGCCTGTGTTGGTTTCGTGAACAAGACTTGCCCCGTGTGTTGATTTGGGATCAAGTTTTCTGGGAGTCCTCCCAGAAATGGAATGCTTAGCTCAAAATCATGAAAATCAGTAGAGATCAACCATCCTAGCTGTGTGTTTTTTGGGATCAGTACCTCTTCTGTGCTTGTGTTGCACACAGCAACAGTCGTGGTTCTGCAGTCGAGGGTCACTTGGCATGTGGCCTCCATGGACAGTCCTAAGTTGAAAAACATAGGAGATGGTTGAAAGTATGCCTGTTTTGTGCTACTAGCTTGTCCTTTCATGATGTGACACATCACTGGCTTGTTCATAACCTGAGGTGGTACCGCAGTGTTATGGCTGTTAGCAATCTGGCAGACCTCTGGAATGGTCTGTCCAGCCTTAAGGTTCTCTGTGGTCAGCACAGGAGAGTCCTTTGTGGCCGTATCCAGTGACCACAGTACATTGTTGTTGATGTCCACTCGGACACCTAATCTTACCAAAATGTCAGAGCCTATGTAGGTTGCATGTGGTAAGTTCGGGACCACGAGGAACGGGTGATCCAGTTCTCGTTGGTTCCAGATCAGTTTCAGGTCAATGATCCCTTTTGCGGTCATTACCTGTTTATCGTTGGGGTCCAACGAAAAGCGGAAAGCCTTTTTGTTCATTTCTAGACCCAACTGTTTTTTAACCAAGGTTCCATAGAAAGCTTGGCTGATCGCTGATTTCTCCGTCCAAGGAGACAAAACAGCATCATCGGTGTGGGATCCTTGGATCTCAACACCTTTGACTACCTGCGGTAGGTAGTGTTCAGTGAGTGCTGACTGTTTCAGCTCGCAGAGGAGGCTCTCTTGTTGGGCCTTTTCTGCCTCACCTGTTGCTGAAGGTTCACTTACCGGGATTGTGCTCTCGTTGGAGGACCCCTTTGTGCCTTCCGCGGTACCTGCTGTTAAACAGTCAGTGTCACCATGTGTAGGCATATCGATCGGCAGTGGTTGGCTCACTCTGGTCCACATTGTTTGATCGCCATAATCTATAATCGCGTCAAAGCGGTTTATAAAGTCTTGGCCAACCAAAAATGGGAATGAGTCAACGGTGGACACGTGTACCGGGTGGTATAGCGTCATTTCACCAATCTGCATATGAACCATGGCTATAGCTGTAAGGGTTGTACTCGTCTCTGAGAGTCCCTGTAGTACTACAGCACATTCTTTGAGGGGTATTTCCCTGTCAACCCCGCTAGCGGCTATCCTTAGCTCCTTCAACAGTGTGGGAGACATAATGGTTATGTCAGCCCCACCATCCAGGAGGGCCTCTTCTGTGAGGACCCCTTCTAAAGTGATTGACAGGTAAGCCTTCTTAGCGGGCCCCTTCCTGATAATGTTACACAGGAACCTACCAGGTTTTTTCCGACGTGTGTTACGTCTACCATTGTCTGTGTGAATTTCATTCACCTGTACTGGTAGTGCAGTCACACATGGGTCTGAGTGATCGGTCTGTGACGAGTCATTGTCTTTGGTGAGTGCGCTTTCCCCCCCTTTTTCTGATGAGGGGCTCTCGGACTCTGTAACAATGATGTCATGGTTACAGTCAACATCTTGTTGACTGTCTATACCCTGATTGTCAGCATCCTGACCATCAGTATCTTGGTGACTGTCAGCAATCGTGGCATTGCTGTTATTTGTGTGTTCTGAGTCACTATCAATGATAGTGCTACACATCACTCCAGGTTTGTTTTCCTTGTTTGTTTTTTTCAAACTTTCTAACAACCGACGTATGTTCTCCATCTCTTCTGAAGACAGAGGTTTAGGGCCTTTTTTCTGGAACTTCTGTGGGTTTTTCCTCGCCCCAGACTGTTCAGTTTGAGGTGCAGGAGCTGGCGCATTGCTCGGGGGTCCTCTCTGGGACCACCCTCTTTCATATGAGTCTCCTTGGGACCCATATTTCTTTTTCTTTTGGAAAGCCCTCCTTTTTTGATGGGGCTCTTCCTCTTGATGCGGCCTGTACCACTTAGGGTCTCTGGACCCCTTTTGGTCTTTGTTCCAGCGGACACCTTCATTTTGCGGTCTGTCAGGTTGGAAATATTGCTTATTCTCGGCTTCCTTAAAAGAGTGAGCTGGCGCTCTTGCTCCTTCAAGGTCTAGCGATTGGTATTTGACCTTTTCACCAGGACACACTTCAAAGGGTGTCTTGTTTGGTGAGCGACCTGTAAAAACATCTATCGCGCACTCTCTTATGTCTTCGATGGACCTCCGTTTATAGTTTGCGCTGACATGTACTTTCTCTCTTATGTCAGGGCAGAGGTTTTGGCTGAAAATATACTTAAACCCTACCTCCTCCTCCATTTCAGGTTCGCATCTGTCCCCGAAATAGGCACGGAATATTCGGTCATAATATGACCTTGGGTGTTCATTCCTACCTTGCTTGATGTTAGCTGCTGTTATGATGCCATCGGGCCCCGTGCAAGGAGAAAACTCCCTTATCAGCGCAGCACAGAGAAGACTGTAGTCTTTCATCACTGCTTCTCGTTGACGCTTCATAAAAGCATGCACCGTCCTGTCCGATGTTAACCTTAACAGACAGATTCTATCATCATCTGTAGCTTCTGGGAAACGTTGAAGCTGGAAATCAAGGTCCTCGAGATAGATCTTGGTTTCGTGTGAGCCCATTGGGCCAGGGGCGAAGGTTTGAATGCTTTTCGCCATATTCCGTAGTTCAGCCATTGATAGAGGTATTTGTGGGTTATTATCAGATCCACCCACCGGTGCATCCGGTGGGATTGTCGGTTTTAGAGGCCCTAAGGGACGGCGCGGTGGTGTTGGAGGGAGTAGTGCATCTGGCATGGGCGGGGGCGGTGGAGGAGGGAGTAGGTCATCAGGTATGGGAGGAGGCAGCGGAGGCGGTGAGTTCTCAAGGTGTTTACTCATGAGACCCAAACATTTTCTCTCTTCTTCAAAGAGTTTGTTCATTGCTGATGCACGCTCTATTTTACAACTATTCAGTTGGACTTTTAACCCATCATTTTCACGTTGTAACATCATGTGCTGTTCTTGTGATTTTCTATAATCTTCTTGCAGCCTTGTGTACCGTAGTGATAATGATTCCAGGGTGTCCGTGCATTTTTCCAGCGCGTCTCGTGCCTCCCCACAATCCGCCTGAATCGACTTGTATTGATGGTAATACTTATCCTTCTCCACCACACATTTTTCCAAATCAACTTGTGATTGGTCAAAATCCCTTTTTAACACTTTGCATTCTTCGTAGAGACTACGCGTTTGTTCAGCGCTGCCAATACTCGACTGTGTTAAACTCTTTACCTCCTGCTGTAAAGTGGCAACCTCCATTTGTGCTGTTAAACATGATGTAGAGACAGCCCGGCGTACAGCAGTTTCAAAGTCTAGCTTGGCCTTTAACAGAAGGCTTAATTTAGCCAAACGTTTATCTCTGTCTGCTTTCTTTTCAGCCGTTGTGGTTCCAGCTGTTACAGTTTTTAATGCACTGTCCACATCTGCTTCCTCCATCAACTGTGTCTCTTCATGGTAGTTTGTGATGGGCCCTGTGAGTGAAAATAAGGCACATTCGATCCAATCTGCTTTGGTCGGGTCGTGGCCTTGAGGTGGCACAGGCTGCCCTGTATCAGAGGTGTCAGGGGTCTCACCCTCTGTGCCTGCCATCTTTTATCTGGATTTTCAGTGAAAATCAAAATAAAAGATGTTCTGTATTCGTTATTCTAAACTTTTCACTATTTGAAATAAACAGGAAAGTTTAAATGTGCACAGGACAACTGTGGAAGATGATGTGTCAGAGAAAGGAAGAGAAAGGAAAAAATTTTTAGTTATCTGGAGTGAAAACTGTACTTTTGTTTGTTATTTTAAATTCTTTGTATTTAAAATAAGCAAAAATGTTTGTCCGTACCTCTGTTATTCTAAATATTTTATTTAAAATAAACAGGAGCTATTGTTTGTGTACAGAACAAAATTAAAAGCTGGTAACTCACCATAAAATGCTGACTTTTTATGATGTTTTTTGTGAACGTGACTGTTCGTCACTCAAAGTGCACCAGGAAATGACGACACAAATAGGCGGGTCGACGCAGCGCGTCACCAGCTCTGCTGTGCTGAGCGAGGCGGAGCTCGCTACACAGATACGTGACGTCAACCAATCAATCACAGTGCTTGTAGTCCTTTTCCCAAGCAACCATGGTAAATGTAGTTTTCTAACCTTCGACCAATGAAGTACCGGAAATGACGACAAAGTGGGTTGTCGCAACGGCGTGCGTTCCCACTACAGCGAATCAGCGCTCGCTACGAGTGATTGACAGCACACAACAGCGAATCAGCGTTCGCTACTTGAGTGATTGACAGCACACAGCTCTCGTTTCATCCAATCACAGCTCATAAACAAACGTGT
Source organism: Garcialebias charrua (assembly GCA_038048925.1). Classification (NCBI taxonomy): domain Eukaryota; kingdom Metazoa; phylum Chordata; class Actinopteri; order Cyprinodontiformes; family Rivulidae; genus Garcialebias; species Garcialebias charrua. Next base: position 5,086 of record JBBPBX010038802.1, read on the forward strand.
ACTTGGACACGTAGCTCTAACGTTAGCTCGCACAACAGACCACAACTTTATAGACTCTTAAAACAACTCAGACGCTACAAATTAACTTTCCAAAATTCTGAAACATGCGGCGAACACACCTAGACAGGCCAACTTAGTTACGCTCAGTAACACAGCACTGCAGCTGTTGAACAAACACGGACTCTCTCGGAGCGCGTTAAGGTCGGTTCCGGTCCACTTTGTCGTGGAGCAGAAACTCGGGTTTCAGAACCACTATCCGACACCGTTCTAACAGTTATATGCTTCTTTGACCTGCTCTAAAATGTAAAATACCACAACAGCAATCTTGTAGATGTTAAATTAGCTTTCAGGCTTCTGACTCGGCGGTCAAACAAAGCTTTGTACAGGAGTCTGCGTGAACTGGACCGAACCAGGACCAGAACCACCACAGACCACGGCTGACAAAACTTCACCTGAATGCTTCCAACAGCGTCTAACAGAGTTGAAACAATAATAATCTCACAGCTTCAAATGATAAAAACATGCAGAATCTGCCTGCTTTGAACACTTCCAGCCAAAATCATTATCCTCAGAGTTTAAAACTTGGATCCACTTATGCAAACATGACGTTACAGTTCATGACTGAGACCACAGATATCAATAAACTTTCAGAACCACGTACGAAGGCCACCAGATGTAAGAATTATGAGGAGGTCAATATTAATACTGATCTCCTTTTTATCTTAATTAATCTACTTATTCAGATTGAATAGTAAATTCACGGATTCTGTTCTTTTTCAGTTTACCCAATATTTCTGTGATCTTTATGATGGATAAATACACAAAGCCATTAAGTGACAAAGACGTTAACTTAGTTTGATATGTCAAAGAGACACTATCATTTATTTAAAATAAATCAACTAAATTAACACCATTACACTTGATTGACATGATTTCACTTTCTTTCAAATTAATACGTCAGCAAACTTAAATTTAACACAACAGACATAAATATTGGATGTTAACATATTTAGTCTGTGGGCATTTCAGCTTAAAATAGTTTCCAGCTTAGATAGAGAGGGAAAGATTTAGGAGGAGAAATTTATGGAGGAAGAAAAGTTAAGAGTCAGGGAGTTATCTTGATGTGTTTTAACCAGAAACATGGCAGTTCTCCGGCCGATTAAAGCTACACGTTGGTACCCTTGGCAAAGCATTTGACGACTTGTTACCTCGTGAAGATGGTCAGTCTCCCTCGGTCCAGTTTGGTCAGTTCGTTTACCATTCTCAGCGTCTCCAGACGTGCGCCTTGACTCGAACCGAAAGTAACGGCAGCTCCTGGTGGTGTTTCCAAGATAAGACGTTCCTTAAAGGAATGTCAATAAAAGAGAGCTTTTCACGGCTTGAAATAGATTTATAACAGGCATGTTATAAATCTTTTAACTGAATGACGTGTCCTTAGCGTGTGACTAGACGATCATCAGTTCTTTGGAGAAGACCATAGTTTGAGGCTTACTCCAGCAGACTTCAAGGAAAACAGGAAGTCAGAGCTCTTTTAAGGCTAACTTGACCTAGAAAGACGTAGCTCTTTCTGATTCAGTCTGTTAAGCCAGGAGCCACTGAGAGGAGGCATAAGTTAGATTAAAAATGTCAGAAAGGATAAGAAAGTTAGTTTAAGACGCCAGTCTTATGATACAGCAGATTTAGAACTTTCTTAACTCATTACCAACACTGTTGTATGAATAAACAAACGTCATCAGAGCATAACATATGGGACCTATTAATGATAATAGCTTGATTATTAAATAGGACAAAAACAAAAGTCTTTGGGTGTCTAGATTGTCCTGAGCTCAAGCTAAAATGAATGAGATAAAGTGTTCCTTTTATCTTCACATGCAAGTTCGAGAGGAGAGGAGAAATCCTCCATGTACAACATTTTGAATTAAGCAGAGTATTTGATTTATCTGACATTAAAATGTACTGATGCTCTTACAAATAAAATTATTCATTTGATAACATTTGAATTAACAAAATTAAAAGAAGTCTCTGGATGACTTAATTGCACCTTTGACACAGCAGTGAAACACAGTTTAACTCTCACAGAATAACACAGCTTAAAAGCACACATCATGAAAATGACAAAAGTTATTCTTTTGATCACATCAGCCTAAAATCAAAGATAGAAATAGTCTCTTTTGGTGACTATATTTATCAGATTACAGTTTAATGAATGATTTTGTAGTAAATGTCTTGCTTTACTGAGAGGTCAGTAAAGGTCATCACTGGACAGTTCAAAAACCTTAATTTGACCCTGGGTAGGTCCACTACATGCTCTTCATCTGGTGATGAGGTGAGTCTGGTGCTAGCTGGTCTGTTTGGATCATCAAAACGTGCATAAAACTTATTGAGGGCATCAGGCAGAGATGGGTCCCTGGGGCATTGTTTGTTTTTGCCTTTGTAATCTGTTATGCATTTAATACCCTTCCACATGCTCCGTGGGTCTTGTGAGGTGAACTGTCCCTCGATCCTCTGTGCATACGTGGCCTTGGCCTTCTTAATGCCATCCTTCAGTTCATTCCTGCTCTTTCTCAGCTCCACTTTATCTCCTGACTTGAATGCAGTGTCTCTGGCTGCTAGCAAGGCGTGAACTTCTTTATTTAACCAGGGTTTCCGGTTCGGGTAGGATTTCACATATTTTTTTATGGATACATTTTCAGAGCATTCACCTTTTCCGATGCGATACTTCAAAATGCGCATCAAGAAACCTTGATGGAAACACGGTTTAAGTCTCCATATAAACTGCTTAGTATTCATTCATTCATTCAACCTTTATTTAGTCAGGTAAATCTCATTGAGCCTTGAGGGCTCATTTACAAAAGCGACCTGCTACAAACTAAAGAATGATGAACAGCAATGGTAGAATTTCCTTAAACAACAAACAACAGAAAAAAAAAACATAGGAGAGAAATAGAAAGTGAAATGCAAAGTATCAAAACTAGCAAAACACCACAAGGTAGATGTACAAAATCAAAAACAAGAACATATCTGCAATGGTTTTTGCCAGGATTCCAAAAGATTCTTAAAACCATTTAGAGAGGTCAGGGCCGAGAGCTTCAAATCTTTTTGTAAGATATTCCAGGAAGCAGGAGCAGAGTAGGAGAAAGCCCTTTTTCCAAGTTCAGTCCTCACTGACGGAACACTGCAGGTAATCATGTCCTGAGAGCGCACACTGTAGCTGCACTCACGCAAAGACATGTAGGAGGAGATGTATGAGGGCAGCAGACCAAGAAGTGATTTAAAGATGAAAATGTACCAGTGGAAGAGTCTGCGTGAGGTTAATGATGTCCAGTTAACCAGTGAATACAGGGTGCAGTGGTGGGTACGATAATCACAGCCAGTTATGAATCTTAGTGCACCATGATAGACAACATCCAACATCCGCAGGGTGCTTGTAGGAGCATTCATGTAGAGAATGTCACCGTAATCAATGGAGGGGAGGAAAGTCACAGATACAAGGCGTTTCCTAACATTCAGTGTTAGACATGATCTGTTTCTGAAAAAGAAACCCAGTTTAACTTTCAGTTTCTTTACTAGGTTTTCCACGTGGAGTTTAAAAGAGAGCTGTGAATCGTGCCCCGCTGTGGCGTAGTGAGTTAAGCGCGGGGCACATATGCTGGGGGCTTTCGCCTCTCCACAGGCTCGCGGGTTCGCGTCCCAGACCCGGCGAGCAATTTCTGTGGTGTCTCCTCCCCTCTCTTCCGTTTCACCCTCTCCCTCTCTTCAATAAAGGCCACTAGTGCCACAAAAATGTAAAAAATAATTTAAAAAAAAAAAAGAAAAAAAAGAGAACTGTGAATCAACCATGATACCCAAATATTTATAGGAATCAACAAACTGAATAGGGACACCATTTGAGGATAAAATCAGACGAAGATCTGCTGGGACCGACTTCCTACTTGAAAAAAACATCCCTTTTGTTTTATCAGCATTTAGTACAAGTTTGAGACGGAACAAATCTGACTGGATGATGTCAAAAGCGGATTGCAGAGACTGGAAAGCCTTAGCTACTGTTTTAGCTCGGCAGTAAACAACTGTGTCATCAGCATAGAAATGTAAGGATGCATCAGGGATGCTCTGACCTACATTAGCTATGTAAATTGTAAAGAGGGTTGGTCCTAAGACTGAGCCTTGTGGTACACCATTTTTAACCGTTAAATAACTGGAAGAAGTACCATTGTGCTGAACACATTGCATCCGATTGGACAGATAATTAGAAAACCAACCAATGGTGTGATCAGAGAACCCAATTTCTGAGAGCTTATGACACAAGATGTTATGATCCACTGTGTCAAAAGCTTTAGACAGATCTAAGAAAAGTGCAGCACAATAATTCTTAGCATCCAATGCTTCAACAACGTCATTAAGAACCTTCAAAGAAGCAGTCGTTGTGCTGTGTTTTTTCCTGAAACCAGATTGATGGAGAGGTAAGATGTTAAATGAGTCCAAATAATTTTTGATCTGAGAGTTTATCAAATTTTCTAGAACCTTGGCTAAAATGCAGAGTTTAGAGATTGGTCGATAGTTGTTCAGTGCGGTGGGGTCACCTCCCTTCAGCAAAGGAAGAACAAAGGCTGTTTTCCAAGCATCCGGAATGGAATTTTGGCTTATGGACAGATTAAAGATGTGGGTCACAGGGACTGTGATGATATGAGCAGCCAGCCTTAAGAAATAAGGTGGAAGTTCATCTGGACCAGCAGATTTTTTAGGATCAAGATCATTTAACAGTTTATTTACCTCACTGACTGAGAACGGAGAAAATGAGAAGGTGTGATTAACTGAGGATTGACTTGTAGGAGGGATTTGATTTGTAGAAGTTTGATTATTAGATGGAGTGGATGATTTTCCATTTATAACTGTGTCAAATAATGAACTAGAAGCAACAAAATGTTTGTTGAAACAGTTCAGGGTCTCATGCTTATTAGACACAGGAACAGAGTCAACAAGAAGTTGTGATGGAAGGTCAGATGATTGGGGGATGCCTGAGAGAGATTACTGTAGATGGTTTTCCATAATTTTTTAGGATGGTTTAGATTTTTGGAGGTCTGAGATAAGAAGTAATTACGTTTTGCGGCTTTGATGGCAGTATCAACTCTGCGCATAGTAGATTTTATCTTCGTTAGGGCGGCCGTGGCGTAGTGGTAATGGCAGTCGTCCCCCGATCGGAAGGTTGGCGGTTCGAATCCTGGTTCCCCACACCATGTGTCGTTGTGTCCTTGGGCAAGACACTTAACCCCGAGTTGCTCCCGGTAGGACTGGAAAGCGCCTTGCATGGCAGTCTGCCGCTACCGGTGTATGAATGCGTGTATGAATGGGTGGATGGTTGGTATTGTAAAGCGCTTCGGGGCCCCTCATAGGGGGCTGGAAAGCACTATATAAATCTCCATTTACCATTCGTCCAACCTATAGTGGTAAAATGTCATTGTTCAACAACATTTCGCCACATTTGAATATTTATTCACGGCCAGCTGTGAATCTACCTGACTGACAGCACGCTGCTTCCCAGAGACGAGGTTTTCAATGTCATGGTTAACAAAACAGGAAGTGGTGTGATTGTTGTCTCAGCAAAAAATTGGATGGAAGAATGGGATTTCTGTACAGAACACAAACCAGCTGTCAGGAAACCACGCTTTTATCATTCTTTTAACTTTGATTTCCTTTAAGGGGAAGTACCCTCTCTCCCCGCTCAGTCTCCTGCTGCATCCCAGCTAGGGCCATTTTCAAGATCCTAGAAAATATACCAATAAAATATGGCACCGGCAAACCAAATAGTACTGAGTAGTATGACACATCTTGCCTGTCACAGTAAATAAACAGAACCAGAGCTGTCCCCAGAGCACAAGGCTCATGGAAAGTGTGAAGAGTGACTGTGGTGGTGAAAGATGGACTGTTGATAGGGTTAACAAACAGCAGGGAGCATAACAATGGAAGATAAATAATCCAAGAAAGATAAAATATATATATATAAAAAAAAACAACAACATGTGATTACGGTGGGTATTTCTGGTAAGAGTATTCCCAGGAACAACCTTCAGAATAAATGGGCCCAGCGATGCAAAGAAAAAAGATAAGATATACAATTACAAAAGGTTAGTAATTTTGTTAAAATGGTTTGCTGCATGTTATGAACTGTTTTAGTGCAAGGCTTGAGGCAGAGCTAATAATCAGAGCTGATCAGGAAGGTACAGCGTTAAAAAAATAAAGAAGGGAATTTTGGTTAAAAAAAGAAGAAGTTTTCATTGTTTTATTGGGAACAAAAATGCCTAATTTTAAGAGCTTAAATGTGAGCAGTTTTGTATGTTAGAAGCTCTTCTTAATGTGAAAGAAATTAAAGAGAGCAAACATAGTTGTTGTACATTTGATTAAAATCAATTACCGTATGTCAATCACATGCATTAAGAGAAACACCTGACACTAAGAAAATAAATATATAAAAGTATTTAGGCCTGTCACGTTAAAAAATGTTGATGGGCGATCAATTTTCTCAGAAATTACTACGCTGAACGATAATGTTTGAAATTTGTCAATAATTAGTCATTGTAAAATTTAAGAAGAAATGTAAATGTTTGTGTGTAGTACCTTTTTTGACCACTGGATGGCAGTATAAAATGGTCTGAACCAAAGGATGGATAGTGAGGGACTGAGCAGCGTATCTCTTAAGTAAAATGAGAGGGAAGCCCCTTGACGTGACATGGGCTGTCTCTCGTTCCTGTTTTTCAGTTCTCAAAATGGCAGACGCTCAGTGTGGTTTGAGCTCTTTAGCATAGCTAGCATAGCATTGAGCATGCATCATAGCATTTGTCACACAAAGCTTTTATTTAAAAAAAAATCAGTAAACAAGTTCTCAGCTTCTTTTTTGCAGAGAAAAACAACTTTTTACACAAAGGCACAAATTCTGGAGCTTCGACAAGACAGGTTTTTTCCCGAGATCGGCCTGTTAGCTTAGCTCGTAGCTTAGCTTCTCAGCTTAGCTGCTTTTCACTATCCAAAAAACACGATTTTGAACAGCTGAAATGGATTTTACAGAGAAAAAATAAAGGGAGGGGTCAGTGAAGTGCACCGGAGTTGAGCCTTTTGTCATCCAGTGTCTTCAGTAGAAAGAGAGCGACACAAAGAAACTATAAAGCCGATAAATGAAAATAAGGTTGATAATTTTCATTTATCATGCGATGAATTGATTTATTGTTTATTGTGACAGGCCTATACAGTATACTGTATAGTAGCACTTTGGCTGGACTTGTTGCGGTTTTTAAGTGCTTTATAAATAAAGTGGTATGGTATGAAAAAAAGAACATTTATGTTGGATAGCAGGAAACTGGGCAAGCCTTGGATCGTAGATATAATAGGAAATTATTTTATCTTCTATATCTCTATTGCGTAATACAACAGCCAAGTCCCTACACATTAAAACCAGTCATTCAGAAAAGGCTTGCTGCTTCATCAAGGAATAACAAACAATGTCAACTTTAAAAGTACAGTAAATATGTTTTCCCAGAACAACAACAAATTGTGTTTGATATGGTAGGCAGTAATGTCAAGTCATTATCTTTATCGCCATGACTGAAGGAAAAACACACATTTTGGCAGTTTCCTCAAAGTGTGATTTGCATCTGGTGTGAAGAGGCCCTCACTTGACAGCTCACCTTAGGTTGACACTGGTATGGGAGATTATGGCGACCATTTGTCACAAAGGAGAGAATGCAGCTGAAATTAACCCCACATGGTGTGAGGACTATCACAGTAACAAGCATAACATGAGATTGCACAGTACAAAACAGTTGAAGAGGTTCAGTTGGGGCCAGATCACAGGTTTTCACTGACTGGTTATGATCTAGGATGGGGTACATTTGCAGAAATGCCAGAGTGTAAAAGGAAACTCATCCACATCCATTCAACACTTTTATGTTAACAGATGTGACACATTTTGGTCCACACAAACTTTATGCTATAAATAACTGATCAATTGTAACAAATGTTAAACTTGCAGGGTAATTTTCAAATAAACTGCTTTAAATGTGATACACATAATTGTCTGATATCTTAGCAGTCTGAACAAAAGTTACATCATACTAATGTGATAAAGAAAGGTCTCCATGGGGATCTATAGGCTTCATGTGTTTCTGATCAAGAAAGTAATGGTCATGTTCTTGGCTCACTTGTTATTTATATTTGTTATTGACAGTAGAAAAATAGGACTTTCAGAATCTGGTCATTTGGTTAATACTTATGAACTTATAACTAATAATCTCCCGTATATTGATTAAACACAATACATGTTATCATAGTAGGATAATAAAAATAAATATACATATTTACTGTTAGTTCATGCTCAGTCATCCAGGTATCAAATCCAATAATTCTCAGTCAGGTCATCTGAACAGTTTCTTCTAGCAAAAAGTTAACATTTTGGATAAATAGTGTAAATAATTAAACTGATACTGAACTGAAACTTTCAATAGGAAGAGATAACAAATGGATGTCATGCAGTTCATGATTTTGACCACTTAAATCCAAAGTAGAGACAGCTGTTGAGAGGATTTGTCCTGTGAACAAAACCAAATCATGAGTGCCAGTGGAAGACATCCTGAAATAACACCAAAGCGTGGTAGCGAGAGGCATTCTGCTCATAACTAGGGGAGCGACCTAATTTTCCAAATAAAAGCCAGTTTACATAACACCTCGGTCTCCATGACGGGGAGCGCTGGGCAGCAGCTGTCAGGCCCGCGGCTTTCACTCAACTGCAGGAGTTGCCTGAAAAATAATACCACCCTGTACAAATAGACCTGCTCTGTGTGTTTCCAGTCTCATGTTATCACAAAAAAATCCTAAATTTATCGAGCGATGTGTTTTGCATTCTTGCAGCCTCAACTATTTATTGGAAAAACTATTTTTCTTAGAGAACTAAGCAATACGTTTTTATTAGGGATGCATGATATTGGATTTTTGGCCGATATCCGATATGCCAATATGTTAAACTTATTTGGCAGACAACTGATACCATTACCAATATTTTTTTTCTTCCTAGACCTACTTACAGAGACTACATAGCTTTCTCTGCTGTGGAATTAAAATACTACCAGTACATTATTCTGCTTTGTCAGTTTGGACTGCTACCAAATGAAGATGCCAAAAAGGGGCTGAAAATTATGTAAAACTTCAACTTGGATTATGTTTAATGTCAAATTTATTCATGACATTTACTCTCTCTAACACAATGACAACACCCGAACTGTGCAAATTTGTACATTTTCACAAATCTAAACCAAACCTGTTAGCAATTGACTAGTGAAAAGTGCATAAGTAGTAGGGATGTGCGATATGGCATTAAATTCATATCACAATATGTATTGTGATAGGTGGTGGTAACGATATGTATCACGATATGCTTTTGGTATAAAACTTGCAATAGGAATGAAAAAAGCATAGGGTGTCCTTTTGCCATAATTTATTTTGAAAAGTGCTATACCACAAAATAATCTCAATTAAGAAAATTCCACTACTTTCAGAGAGTTTTTAAATAATTAACAAATCAAGTATTAGGCTTCTTTCTTGTAGTGCAAAACAGTGCAAAAATGATCAAATGTAGTTTTAGCCATATATTTTAAACAAAATATGTTGTTAACTGTTGTGTGTGATCATGTGAGCAGCTGGTTTCGGCTGTCGTCAGCCAAACTGGTTGTGTAACACTGTGAGAGGGTGCTATTTATAAGACTGAGCTGAACCCAGCACCTCAGACTGAGGAAGTCTTTTGGACGAAAGACGAAACGTTTATACAATTTTTTTGCTTTGTTTTGTTTTGTTTTTTGAATGTCCAGAGGACCAGACTTAGCTTTTTTAGATGTTGTGGTACAGTTTCCTGTATTCTCACTTAATAAATGAACAGCAACAGAGCAGCATTTTACACTGAAACACTTAACTCTCCACTCCTCTTGTGGGCATCTTCAACTTTAAGGAGAGCTGACACAAAATGACCAGTTTCCTCTGTGGCTTTGACCAGAGGGTCTCACAGTAAAATCACACAACACAGCACTCTTTTCACAGATCAGAGAGCAGGTTTAACAGTTTTTTTTTTTTTTTTACTCAAATGCACTCTCTAAAGCTGACCAACGAACATTCGACGAAAACAAAAAACAAACTATTGACGCAACACAGTGTTTTGTGCACGCGTCCGAATATGAGTATGGCAAGCCGGTCGTAGTTAACTTTGCTATTTAGCTCTCGAAGAAAAGACTTTAACACCACTTACGCACCGTTTTCAACTAAAAAAAGTAACAATTAAATCTGACAACTCTGATTTTACTCTTTAACATCACTTAAGCACAGTTTTCAACTAAAAGAAAGTAACAATTAAATCTGACAACTCTGATTCTACATCTGACACAGCATTATTGTGGTTAGCTGGTAGAATACAGATCTCTATCATAGGCTAAATGTTTATAATTTCTACCATGTACCGTATATATCGCACATTTCTAATAAGTAGTAGTGCATTAATAGATGTACTTGACAGTTTCTTAAATTAAAAATTAAGTTAAAACAGAAGCCTTTTATATTGGTGAGTTATTTTGATGGAATGGCCGATGTCCGATATTTAACTTTATCACTAAATATCGGCCAATACCATGCCGATAATATTGTGCATCCCTAATTTTTATTAATATTATTAATTATTTTTAGTTGTGAAAAAGTTGTAGTCAACCTGAAGCAGAAGAGGAAGACTGTTCATGTCATCAGAATGTGATTCCCTATGCCGGATGGGGCAACAAACTTTGCAGACCTTTGGATTTTCTGTTTTCTTTGGCAACACATCTCTGGACCAAACAAACCATCAGTAACACACACTCAAGCCTCCATTGTGACACAGTGATTTAGAATAAGAAAATATGATGTGAAAAATGACACGCGTCTTGCCTAAAATGCTGGCTGAACATTCTCAGTTTTATTCTTAACTCTTATTTATATTGTTTTGTGTCAGGGATTACAGTACCGGTATGTGGTGGTTGATACTTCTTGATACAGCTCTTTGCTTTATGTTTCGCTACAGACAACACCTTCTCAGTATTGTCAAAATCAGCCAAGTGTTAAGCTATGTTGGTACAGAAACACACTCTCCCGGTCTGTATGTAAATTTATTAGTCTACATTACGTATATATAGGTCAAGGTTCTTTATGGTCATTCGCATTGCATGTGGTACATGTGCTGGAACGAACTTGTGCACAGGGTCCCAGTTACATCCAACAAAAGCATACATGTTAAAAGAAAAACCGTAATAAGATCTAAGATATGAAATAAGGAATACGCTAAACACTTAATAGTGCAAAAACAGTAATACGCCGAACATCAGCAGCACAACATATAGCGTACAGCAGACATAATCTAACGCAACACATAATTGAGGAATGTACATTTTAAAAAAGTGTTTTATACCCTGAATGAGTATGCAACAGGCTTTTATGACAGAAGAGTTTAAAATGCTCCAGAGGTGATTGACACTAACAGAAAGCTACATAGTGTTTTAGCCATGCACACCATATGCACTCTATAGTATCCATTACTATCAGTTTAGTTACACAACACGAGAGGTAAAAAAAAAAGTACCAAACTGTAACATATGTGATGGGAAAATGAAATAAGTAAAACAGATCCCTGGCTAAGGATTCAGTCATTGGTGACTGGGCAGTCGTGTAAAAGATTCAGCATATATGGTAAATTGATTGAGGAAAATCCCAAGAGAAACTTAAATAACTAGAATGGGGTTCAGCTTTGGAGCCTGTTTGGAGACTTTGCTAGTTTTTGAGTTATTGTTGGCAGTTTAATGAGCAGCTGAAATACAAACCAGAGGACCTATGAGGGTGTTTTTTGAAATACACCAATGACTTCTTAAATCTATTGCTAGATTCATTTCAACACTTTTGCTGTCACATATGGGCTTTCTTTAGTAAGGCAAAAAAAAAAAAAATTGAATAAGTTGTCTTCATATTTTTAAAGCATCAATTAATTACACGTGATTTAATATACACTTGCTTCTTTGTTGATTGCTCCCATCAATGATCATTGAAGTTAATTAAAGGAAATATTATAACAAGAGTTGAATGTTGCATGATATAAAATCTCAAATTTCCATAAGTTTTCTGTATATAGAATATTTATGTCCAATGCAGTGCAGCATCTAGCTTCCAGGAAACATTTCATTAGTACACGTCTTTTACACACCTCCTGAGGCCAGTCATGTGTCACAAAGCAAGTCAAAGTATTATAATTTTCACATGTGCTCCAAATTAGCATTCCATCCAGAGACACTGAGGAATGAGGCTGCACTGCTGCTCATCAAGGAAAAGGTACCAGACCAGAGAAAACGTTAAGCACTCGAGCCCAACAATAAAAAAACAACTCCTTGTAAAAATTCCACAATTCAATGGGCAAATGTCATGGTGTTCCTGTATAAAATTTGAACACATGCTGCAGGTTCAACCATAAAGTTTGTCTTCCAAGGTACTAAACAGCATCACAATGACACCTCAGCAGTTCCAGTGTTTCAGTAACTCCACCGAAGTACACATTTATTACACTTTACCTATACAGTAATTTATTTATCAACAAAACATTTGCAACTCTGAATATATTGGATATGTAGTTACTTAGAAAATAGGAAACAATATGTGAATGATGTGAAATCAGATCACTGTACTATTTACATGCAGAGTTCCTCAGGGATCGATACTTGGTCCGAATGTTCATTTTGTATGTTAACGATTAGATTAAAGTGTCTGGAATCACTAAATGTGTTCTTTTCGCTGATGACACAACTTTTTTTTGTTCTGGAAATAATATTGAACAATTACTGGATTTATTGATGAAGGAGTTTGTTAAAATACAAAACTGGTTTAGACTTAACAAATTATCATTAAATTTGGAGAAAACGAACTACAGTATATGATATTTAGTAATAAAAATGAATCAATTGATATTCCATTTTTAATCGAGGACTCAGTGATTCGCAGAGTCAATTAGGTAAAAATTTTGGGTGTTGTTATTGATGATAATCTATCATGGAAACATATACATTTGGTTAAAACAAAAATATCTAAATCAATTGCAGTATTTTATAGAGTTAGATATCTACTAAACGATAAAGCATTGTATCTGTTGTATAATTCAATGACTGTGTCACATTTGATTTATTGTGTTAATGTATGGGGAAAAGCATGTAAAAGCAGCACAATGCCTATTTTTATTTTGCAGAAAAAATTGTAAGAATTATAACAAGAAAACATTACTGTCACCCATCTAGTGAATTATTTCATCAGTTGAAATTGCTGAAATTCTATGATTTGGTGGATTATAACATTTTGTTACTTGTGTATAGAGCTCATAAAAATACACTACCGTTAAATATCCAAATGTATTTTGTGAAAAGATCAGGCTGCTACAATCTTAAAGGAAAAGATGTATTTGTAAAATCGCAATTTAGAACTAGTTTAAAGGGAAGAACTACCGTAATTCAGGGAGTAGGATTGTGGAATAACTTAAAGACAGACATTATAATAATAATAATAATAATAATAATAATAATAATAATAATGTCCTTTTTTGTCATCTGTGTATGTTTCCCATACACAGACAAAATTCGTCTCTGCATTTAACCCAACCACCACCAAGGAAGCCAAATCAATCCCTGTCTTTAAGAAACTGGTTAAAGTTGAATTGTTAAACAAATATACATGAATGTTTTTTTGAGTATTATATATAATTGAAGGTTGAATGAGTTATTTACTTGTTTTGTTACTATAGAACAATTTGTTTGAATTAGATAAATAAGGAGCAGATTTCATAAGATACTTTCTTCATCTGCTACCTTTCATTTTATATTTTATATTTTTTTAATTCATATATGTAAATTGCTGTATTTCATTATTGTAAAATGAATAAAAAGTTTAAATAAATAAATAAATAAATATATTTTTAGACAAAAAGTACTACATATATTGAGAGGACTAAAACAATGCAATACATACACAAAAATATATTGTTTAATCAGCTTAAGTTATTGAATTTTTATGATTTGGTGGATTATAACATCTCATTAGTCATGTATAAAGCTCAAAACCACTTACTGCCACCTAACGTTCAAATGTTTTTTGATAAGAGAAGGTCTTGTTATACTCTTAGGGGTACTGAGGTTTTTGTAAAACCTCAGTATAGAACCAGTTTGAAGAGTCGGACTGTTTCGATACAGGGAATTGATTTATGGAACACTTTAGATAACAATATTAAATTTGCTAGATCGATGCTTGTGTTTAAAAAGATGATCAAATCTAAGTTGTTATCAAAATATGAAAATCTTTAGTTAAATCCATTTTATTAGGAAACTTTCTAGTTGATTAACGAAGTTGTTTGTTTTTTTGGTTTGTCTTTTTTGTTTGTTGTTGTTGTTTTTTGTTTGTTTGTTTGTTGTTGTTGTTACTTGAGAAACATTGCTTGAATTGATTGTTTGGATTGAGTTTGATTTTGTTACTGTGAAAAAAGGGGCAGATATTATAAGATTATTTCTTCTCTCTGCCACCTTTCTACCCTGAGGCTGTTAGACTCATGAATAAATAAAAATAAAATAAAAAATAAACACTGTAAAATATCACATTGTGCTGATGCTGATCTGTTTTCTTGTTGCTGTGTGCATCTGTGTTCATCTGTGACCATCTGCTCATACAAACTCATGTTCGTGCCGCTGTTTATTCCCACTATATTAGGCTTAGTGTATTAATAGTTGATGTTTTTCTTAGTTAATTCTAGATGTTATTACTGTTTTTCTCTTGCATTTGTTGTTGGATGTAACTGGGACCCCGTGTACATAATCTCGTTTTCATCACATGTACCACATGCGGTGCAAATGACAATAAAGACTCTCTGACTCTGACCTTTCATTTTATGTCTTTTACATTTTGCACTGTATGTTTATATATTGTTTTCTTTTATGTTGATGTAGAATGAATAAATTTAATTAAAAAAATTAAAAAAATATAAAAAAAATACTGTTTTTAGATCATGTTCTGTATCTTTATGAATCTGTTAGCTTCTGTTCCATACAGTATATTTTAGCATCTGATCTGCTTCTTTTAGCCTCTGTTCTATATCTTTTAGCCTCTCTTCTATAGCTTTTAGCCTCTGTTCAATATCTTTTAGCTTCTGTTCTGTATCTTATAGCCTCTGTTCTGTATCTTTTAGCTTCTGTTCTATATATTTTAGCATCTGATCTGCTTCTTTTAACTTCTGTTCTATATATTATAGCCTCTGTTCTGTATCTTTTTGCTTCTGTTCTATTTCTTTTAGCTTCTGTTCTATATATTTTAGCTTCTGTTCTGTATCTTATAGCCTCTGTTCTGTATCTTTTTGCTTCTGTTCAATATCATTTAGCCTCTGTTCTATATCTTTTAGCTTCTGTTCTATATCTTTTAGCCTCTGTTCTATATATTTTTGCTTCTGTTCTGTGTCTTATAGCCTCTGTTCTGTATCTTTTAGCTTCTGTTCAATATCATTTAGCCTCTGTTCTATATCTTTTAGCTTCTGTTCTATATCTTTTAGCCTCTGTTCTATATATTTTAGCTTCTGTTCTGTGTCTTATAGCCTCTGTTCTGTATCTTTTTGCCTCTGTTCTGTATCTTTTTGCTTCTGTTCTATTTCTTTTAGCTTCTGTTCTATATATTTTAGCTTCTGTTCTGTATCTTATAGCCTCTGTTCTGTATCTTTTTGCTTCTGTTCAATATCATTTAGCCTCTGTTCTATATCTTTTAGCTTCTGTTCTATATCTTTTAGCCTCTGTTCTATATATTTTAGCTTCTGTTCTGTATCTTATAGCCTCTGTTCTGTATCTTTTTGCTTCTGTTCAATACAGTATCATTTAGCCTCTGTTCTATATCTTTTAGCTTCTGTTCTATATCTTTTAGCCTCTGTTCTATATATTTTAGCCTCTGTTCTGTATCTTTTTGCTTCTGTTCTATATCTTTTAGCTTCTGTTCTATATCTTTTAGCCTCTGTTCTATATCTTTTAGCTTCTGTTCTGTATCTTCTTGCTTCTGTTCCATATCTTTTAGCTTCTTTTATGCTTCTTTTAGCTTCTGATCTATAGCTTTTAGCCTCTGTTCTATATCCTTTAGCTTCTGTTCTATATCATTTAGCTTATGTTATGCTTCTTTTAGCTTCTGTTCTATATCTTTAGCCTCTGTTCTATATATTTAGCCTCTGTTCTATATCTTTTAGCTTCTTTTCTATATCTTTTAGCCTTTGTTCTAAATCTTTTAGCCTCTGTTCGATATCTTTTAGCCTCTTTTCTATATCTTTTAGCCTCTCTTCTATAGCTTTTAGCCTCTGTTCTATATCTTTTAGCCTCTGTTCTATATCTTTTAGCCTCTGTTCTGTATATCTTAGCCTCTGTTCTGTATATTTTAGCCTCTGTTCTATATATTTTAGCCTCTGTTCTATATCTTTTAGCTTCTGTTCTATATCTTTAGCCTCTTTTCCATATCTTTAGCCTCTGTTCTATATCTTTTAGCTTCTTTTCTATATCTTTTAGCCTCTGTTCTATATCTTTTAGCCTCTGTTTGATATCTTTTAGCCTCTTTTCTATATCTTTTAGCCTCTTTTCTATATCTTTTAGCCTCTTTTCTATATCTTTTTGCCTCTGTTCTGTATCTTTTTGCTTCTGTTCTATTTCTTTTAGCTTCTGTTCTATATATTTTAGCTTCTGTTCTGTATCTTATAGCCTCTGTTCTGTATCTTTTTGCTTCTGTTCAATATCATTTAGCCTCTGTTCTATATCTTTTAGCTTCTGTTCTATATCTTTTAGCCTCTGTTCTATATATTTTAGCTTCTGTTCTGTATCTTATAGCCTCTGTTCTGTATCTTTTTGCTTCTGTTCAATACAGTATCATTTAGCCTCTGTTCTATATCTTTTAGCTTCTGTTCTATATCTTTTAGCCTCTGTTCTATATATTTTAGCCTCTGTTCTGTATCTTTTTGCTTCTGTTCTATATCTTTTAGCTTTTGTTATCTTTTAGCCTCTGTTCTATATCTTTTAGCCTCTGTTCTGTATCTTCTTGCTTCGGTTCTATATCTTTTAGCCTCTGTTCTATATATTTTAGCCTCTGTTCTGTATCTTTTTGCTTCTGTTCTATATCTTTTAGCTTCTGTTCTATATATTTAGCCTCTGTTCTATATCCTTTAGCTTCTGTTCTATATCTTTTAGCTTCTTTCATGCTTCTTTTAGCTTCTGATCTATAGCTTTTAGCCTCTGTTCTATATCCTTTAGCTTCTGTTCTATATCTTTTAGCTTATGTTATGCTTCTTTTAGCTTCTGTTCTATATCTTTAGCCTCTGTTCTATATATTTAGCCTCTGTTCTATATCTTTTAGCTTCTTTTCTATATCTTTTAGCCTTTGTTCTAAATCTTTTAGCCTCTGTTCGATATCTTTTAGCCTCTTTTCTATATCTTTTAGCCTCTCTTCTATAGCTTTTAGCCTCTGTTCTATATCTTTTAGCCTCTGTTCTATATCTTTTAGCCTCTGTTCTGTATATCTTAGCCTCTGTTCTGTATATTTTAGCCTCTGTTCTATATCTTTTAGCCTCTGTTCTATATCTTTTAGCTTCTGTTCTATATCTTTAGCCTCTGTTCCATATCTTTAGCCTCTGTTCTATATCTTTTAGCTTCTTTTCTATATCTTTTAGCCTCTGTTCTATATCTTTTAGCCTCTGTTTGATGTCTTTTAGCCTCTTTTCTATATCTTTTAGCCTCTTTTCTATATCTTTTAGCCTCTTTTCTATATATTTTAGCTTCTGTTCTTCTATATCTTTTAACTTCTGTTCTGCTTCTTTTAGCTTCTGTTCTATATCTTTTAGCTTCTGATCTAAATATTTTAGCCTCTGTTCTATATATTTTAGCTTCTGTTCTATATCCTTTAGCTTCTGTTCTATATCTTTTAGCTTGAGTCTTGCTTCTTTTTGCTTGAAAAACAAATTAAAAATTTCTCATTCATCAACAAATTTCCAAAAAGTCATTCAGCACTCAGCTTCACACTGCCTTTTCAAAGAAACACAATTTTTTTAATTATGAGAAATGCCTTCAATATCTCAGGGCAATTTAAAAAAACGGTGTCTCCTAAATCTTTTACCAATACTATAAATACAGGTGCACATCTTATGGTGCTTTTGATCATGAGGTTAAATTCTGAGTTGATGTTACTTCTTTGTGACATCCAGGCTGCAATTTACTGTATTTTTTTTAACTATAAGGCACACTTAAAATCTTTTAATTTTCTCAAAAATCGACAGTGAGCCTTATAATCCGGTGTGCCTGTATGAAAACAGATCCGCTCATTGATATTGCGCCTTATAATCCAGTGGGCCTTAAAGTCCGAAAAATACAGTAAGTTTTATTTGTCTTGTGGTGTTTGACCAAAAACAACTATCCTAACAGATAGATACATTTTATTTAAATGTGTCAGGTTTCTGTTTTCTTTTAGAACTTATAGCACAGACATGAAGGCTGGTGAAACTTGAACAAAACAATTTTTTTTTATAAGGAATCAAAAAGGTGCTGACAAGACAGAACAAAACTAACTTTTCAAAAACACAAAAGCAAAACAAAACTAACACCTAATGGCAAGAACCAGGGATACCAAACAGAAAAACAGGAGGACCAGACAGCGAGTGAAGATGAACTGTATTCATAAATATAAAGTGTATTTATGCAAGGAGGAGTGATTACTGAGTGAGAACAGCTGAGACCCATCCATCCATTTAAAATGTCAGGCAGAAAAATGGAACCGTCTGGATTTTCTTTAGCACCATTTAAGACAAGATTGCACTTTTTTGGTATTTGATCACAGTTCTGGATTCTGGAAAACTTACTATAAGATCATCGGATCTGGAAACATTTATTAAGTTTACTCATATTTTAAATTTCCCTGAACGAATCTTCCCAAGGGATCAATAAATTATCTTTTTTTTATTGGGCAATGCATTGGCAGTTAAAACGCCCACAAGCACACATTTAGAAACACACACACGCACGCACACGCACACACACACACACACACACACACACACACACACACATACACACAAACACACACACACACACATGACTAGAAGACAGAGGACAGCCTGTTTAACAAGTGGGTCACACCAGGTCCAACAAGAGCAAAAGAGCAACAGAAGCAGAGAAAAGTGAGAACCATTCGAAGCTGAATATTGTTTTAATGCCATCACTGCCTTAAATAAATAACATAAAAAGGATTTTGTAATGCAGAAAATAAGTCATCACACAATCTAAAACAACGCATGGCCGCTAAAAGGAAAACATGCTGTATGTTATGAGTTGTTTTTTTAACATTTGAAGTCCAGATTATACATCATAAAAGTGAGTTATTAGGCTCACCTGAGGGCAGTCTTTGATGTAATGACCTTTGTTGAAGCACAGATGGCACAAGTAGTTGGGCGGGGGTCGTTTGTTGGGTTTCCTTTGCTCCGAAGACAGGGAAAGGTCTGAGAAATGGTCCGTAAGGGAGTTGAGTCCATCCACGATGTTGCTCAGGGAGCCGTAGGGCGATACATTCTTATACACATTGTTGTTCAAGGCCTACAAAACAACATTAAACAAGAGTTCAGTTTCTACAGAACATTCGGATACTTGGAACTTACCCTGTAAACCATTTTTAACGAGCCAGCCATCTTATTTATGGGCTTTAAGTTCAACTTCATAATGTGAGAAGGGGCAAAAATGTGGCCAGAACCTTCCAAGTTCATTTCTCATTTAATGCAGAACATCTGGCAAAAGGCCCAGCTGTGCTCATGAAGTGGAAAAGTACTGAGCGTGTTTGCAGAGAAGGACAGGACTCTACAAAGGATGACTCACTGTAAACAAGATGGGAGGCATGCTCCCTCACCAGCCTGTGGAACATCAGCAGTGTCACCATGCTCTGTTGGCGGTAAACTAGCTGTGGTCCGCTTGTAGTCTGTGTTGCATGCAACAAGGCCCTCTGAATTCAGAGAAGCTCCTTTGAATATTAATAACAGAGGAAGCATTGCCTGCAGTTCCTAATTTCCCGTCTCAATCTTGTCTTCCTCAGTTCACTTGCAAAGAAATATCAGACAGGGAAAAGCCTCTGGGAGACATTATGATGATTTGAGAAGATAATTTCTTATTTCATATACCCGTATTTTCTGGTGTATAGGTCGCACCGGTGTATAGGTCGCACTGACCAATAGACCGGAAAAATCCCTAGATAGGTCGGGTCGCACCTACGTTTAGCTCTGCTGCAAATGTCTGCCACAGGAGCGCACAGCAAGGCTTTTAAGAAGATTAACACTTAAAAACAATTATTTGTTTGATAAAAATTATAGCAAATATGTGTCTGAGCTGAACTTTTCCTTAATAAATGAACGTAATTGTGAAATGAGCTGGATTTTAAAATTTGTTTCGCCGAAAGTGATAACAAGCCATATATAGGTCGCACCTGAGTATAGGTCGCAGGCCTTGAAAAAAAAAACATAAAAAGGTGCAACCTATACACCGGAAAATACGGTAATCAGTCTTGGGGGAAAAGCTACAGCAAAACAGTCTTTGTAGTCATCTGCCTTAAACTATAAAGGTTTAACTGCACTTATTGTAACTGTTTGAAATGCTACTTTTAAGTGAAAACATTTCTAAGAGTGTAAGTGTCATAAAATCTACATTTCAGCTCTTCCTTCAATCAAAGTTTTTGGGTTTTCTCTGAAATATACTGTTCCTGTAGATTTTTAACGTTGCACAGCACAGAAACCTTAGACCTGGCAACTGTGTTGGGAGTCGGAGCCAACTCTTTATCTGGAGGCTGTAAGATCATCTTGCTAAACAGCTCCAGCTTTAAGACTTGTGTTCATTTATTACATGCAGCCACATTAAATCAAGCATCGCAGCTCTGAATGCGCTCAGAGTTTTCCATCTGACATGTTTTCAGCTCTTTGTATTTCAGAAACATGTTTTTTTCTGACTACTAAAATTGTACATGTAGGTTCAGATTGTGGAATTATTTTAACAAATGTAAAACAGAAAACTTTCTTATGTTCGTCATATGTTACCCCCCGCTTTGGCTTCAAACCTCAACCTGTCAGCTTCAATAAAAGAGATTTCACACAAATCTGCTAACGGCGCAGTGGGACTGTTTGTTTATTCACTGTATTTGTGCGTTGGAGTGAGTGAGTGATGGTGAGATAGTCCTCAAGAGGTCTTGTGTTGATGTAACCCAGTATGTGACATTAAACCAAGTCATTGCGAGTCACTGTGTGCTGAAGTGACGTGAACAAGTCGGGCACATCTGTGACTGTTTAAACAGATCCAGGGGAGAGCTGTCAAACACTGAGGAGGTGAGTCAAACACTGATTTTGTTTAAAGCCTGATTCTGTTGTCTGGTGGATCCCAATAATATTCTGCAGAGCCTGCCTCAAACTGAAAGAACTATATGAACCGATTTATCCAGAATGGTTATAAAAATTGTAATCTGACTGATCAGTAAGCTCATTAATTAGGTTGACTTTTGCCCCTTTTAAACATTCATCATTGGTCAGGGCCTACAGCTGAGCATACCAAGTGTATTAAAAAAGGCATGTCTGTAGACAGCTCAGTGTTGGTGCACTTAACATTTTGCTCATTGAAACAGAAATACACTGGAATGGTCAACCACAGTGTAAGCTTTGTTAATGAGAAGAGACTTCATGCCGCCATCTTGCTAAGTGCTACTTGGCATCTTGTTATCGTTGGCACGGCAGCAGATCATAAACAGTATATCATAAGGGCCTAATGTGTCGCCTTTAATTCTTAAAACTCAAACGTCAAATGACATGGTATTGCATTTACCTTATTTTTTTATGAAAATAGTTTATATGCTGTATTATTATAACAGCAACAGTCGCTTTTAATAGATTAGACTGCTTTACTATAAAGCAGGGCACTGAGAGTAGGCATAGCATCTAAATAAAAAATATATCAGCACTAATGATTTTTTTTTAAAAATAATAGCCATTCTATAAACCTGTTTTAACTATTTTATGGGTAAAATTTATATGTGGATTAGTGCATACCTGCATATGCTAGACAAAAGCTCTGTTATCCATGTCTAAATACTGAAGTGCATGTTGTGCAAGGCCTACATATTTACAAAATTATTAGGAAAAGACTGCAGACAGTGGTTGCAGAGATCCGATTTTCAAAAAGCGATGTGTCATGTGCTTAATTATTTGAAGTGCAATCATGTATTGCTATGATTAGAATGATTAAAGTTGAAAAATGTGTTATTGTAGCAATACACATCAGGACAGCATTTTGTGTCTGCCAATTCTTGATCAATCCATTGGTCCTGAGACAAACATTTCTACAACTGATTATCAAACTCCCTATGAGAAACATCTGCCCACACGTCTTCAGTCACCGTTTTCTTTTTAAAATATGATGCACTGTAAAGTTACAAAGTTATACTAATAGGTAAAAATCAAGCAAACAAACAAATTGACTTCATAAATCTGTCACGGGATACTCTGATTTCTACAAATCAGCACTGGTTGTTGAAAAAAAAGTGAAACTATAGTTAAAAATATTCAAAAGTACTTTCAAAGTAAATAATAGATCACCATTCCATCCTAATTGAACTGTTATGTAATCCCTGCTGAAATTACCACATTTTACACTTTTCATCAAATCTCTGCAGTGGATAATTTTACTTGACTTTCTGTGTGGAGTAAGTGGAAAAGGCACCCACCAGGCTCCATGTGTGTTCTCACATTTGAAACACTTGAAACTCATATGGACTGAATGCAACTGAAGGATTGTGCGTAATACATAATGTGAAAACTATTTCCAGCTGACCCGTTAGGTTTAATGACTTAAAAAGCTCTCCCTGGTCCCCGCCATCATGAACACCAGCATCCATCTATCCGCCACTAGTGTGTCCAAAATGTGAGCTAATGCATACTAACACACAGTATGTCATTATTCATGTGTGTTGTATCAGGGGTGATTCTAGAATCTGACCTTTAGGGGGGCTTAGCCCCCAGTGTTGACAATAGCCGTGTTTCCATCAAGGTTTCTAGGTGCGCATTTTGAAGTATCGCAGCAGAAAAGCTTAATGGAAACGGCAAAATCCGAATTTACTTCCTCAAATTCGCCAAAAAGTTTATACGCTCGCTTGAGGTGGTTTTTGGGATCTTCGAAAATGAGCAGATGCGCAAAACGACAGATGGAAACAGATTTTCCGACTCAGTTCTGCCGTAGCGAACATTCACGTCACGTGACGTTCAGCTGTTTCCGCTCCGGACAACATGTAACATCGCTAAAACTAGTTGGCATGACAGAATAAATACAACTTGCCCGATAGCAACACGTACCTGAAATATTCTCTCCATTTTGACGAGATGTGTGGCCGGGTTCTGTTTTCAACCGCTACTTCCTGTTTACTGTAGACATGCGCAGTGCTGACGTCTGACGTAATGACGCTGACGTCTGACGTAATGACGCTGTGCGTGGCTTGGTAGATGCGCTACAAGCCAGTAGATGGAAACACTTCTGCTTTGCATTAATTTGTATTTACATATTTGCGAGATTTCAAAAATTAGCTCAAAATTCGAAATGAAAATGGATGGAAACACGGTTTATGGCTCTTGGCTTGAACAATGTGGTGGCCATTTGCTGTAATGTGGGAGGGGACACACTGGTGGGGAGGGTCTGGGGGTCTTCCCCCAGATAATTTTGTATAAAGTAGGTGCCATTTCCTGCATTCTGGTGTATGTTAACGAGTTGTTAAACATCTACAGTTTACCTATGGTACATAACTTGATTCAATAACTATTTTAGAGAGCATGGCACAACAAGAAGTAGTCTGATCAACAGCTCTCCCTGTGTGAATAGAACACGCTGTGCTTCTCTAACACATCCTAATAAATAAAGGATTTACTTGCCGTTACCTTTGTACAGATGAACATGCCAGCCTTTATCATCTTTGACAATTTTCCAAACTTTGTTTAGTGTGTGAAATTAAATGGAATTACAGGTAACTATATTCCATCCTCTAAACCAGGGGTGCCCCAACTTTTTCCCTGAGAAGGCCAATTTAAAAAGCTATCAGAGGGGCTGCAGGCCAAATGCAATAATATGTAGCATCCAACCAACGTCCCACAAAAGGACAAGCAGCCTGAGCTCCCGGCTCTGACAAAAGAAAATGTTATTCAGTGGCAAGAAGCTGCAGAGGGAAGGTAGGAAGTCTGTCAAAGTAAAACACAAGAATATAAATTACTAAAATTATTTAAAAAATACACAAATTAGCCACTTTACTGTGTGATCTGTGTAGTGCCATTACAGTAGTCAGGACGACTAACATTACAGTCAACGGGTGGAATTAATGAGTGTAAACACATTGATTCTTCAAAGGAGATTTTAATATAGTAATGAGGACAACTTGGAGGGCCAACTCAAACGGCTTGGAGGGCCAACTTTGGCCCACGGGCCCCACTTTGGGCATTTTTCTGATTGGTCAGTTGCTGACAAGCCTACTGGATTGATTGACGGTGTAGAGGATCCGACTCGTGCCAAAAGAAAAAAATCATAGATTTTACTGGCTCGTTTAAGAGCGTCATCATTTATTCCATATTTATTCAAAATGTATTAAATATTTTGGTGAATCTAAGGTTGGAGAACTGAGTTTCCTTACAAAATCCTGATGATGGTTTCTTTATTTTTCAGGGGTGCTGATTTAAAATGTAGGGGTGCTTGAGCACCCACTTGTTGTATGTACCGGTATATAGTTGATAGGTGTGTTGTGAGTCCTGTAAAACTTTTCATTGTTTTATTTATTTATTTCTGCACAGTATGCTGTATCAGATTTGCACACAGTATGCACAATCAGCACATTTGTCTCTAAAATTACTCCGAGCTACAAAAATAGACAATATGTAAACAAGAGCAGATTTTGTTTGCACAACCTGGCCTATTTGAAGACGTCAGAGCCCAGCAGAGAGGCTGCAGAGGCCTGCACTCTCCAGACAGAGCAGGCCATTCTATTTTCATCTCGCTC
>JBBPBX010038803.1:0-12632 GCA_038048925.1 Garcialebias charrua
CAATATATTCTCTCTTCGCTTTTCTCCAAACCACAAACATAAACTTCTATAACTTTTAATTTTCTGAAAACATGCCCATACACTTGCTCACCCAATGTTTATGGATTGCAAAGTTGACAATCTAAATAAAATGGAATAACGCTAAACTTCTTCTACTCCCTTTTTATCTTCTTTTCACAGAGTAATCCACATTGTTTTTCTTCTCAAATTCAAAGTCAAAGTCAACTTTATTGTCAGAACTGCAATATGTACAGGACATACACAGGACCGAAATTGCGTTTCTCTCAGTCCCTCGGTGCAACAGTAACCACTTAAACATTGAAACACTGAAACATATAATAATAGACATAAGCATAAAATAGTAAAACTGTAACACTGTCCTGAGTTTTTGCATAGTGGTATAAGAGTATGAAAATTTACACCAACTCTAAAACTAAAACACTAAACATTTAATGAACATAATACTGTCCTGAGTTTTTGCATACTAGTATAAAAAAGTATAAAAAGTATAACTATAAAATAAACTAAAGGTTCTAGCATTGACATTTGCAAAGTGGCAAAGCAGCATATGAGCTAATGTACACAGTATATGCATGAGGCAGTAGTTGATGTTGTTATAGAGGCAAAAGTGGCATATGCAGTAAGGCACATTGGGCATCCTTAAATGAGGCTGGTCAGAGAATACTGTATATGTATCAGCAGTGGTGTAGATATAAAAGTAGTGTAAATGTAAACAGTAGTAATAAATGTAAGCAGTAGTAATAAATGTAAACAGTATTAATAAATGTAAACAGTGAATGTAAACAGTAGTATGACTATAGGCAGTGATGTAATACAAACATTAGTGCAAATATGAGAAGTAGTGCAAACTGAATGAGCACATGACCGAGAGTTTAGTGAATAACCCGTTTGATGACACAGAGTCCAGTGTTAAAATCTTTGTGTTGTGTGGTAATGTGTGAGAAAGTTTTAGTGTTAAGGCAGTTCAAATGGGAGGGGGCAGAGCAGGCAGAGTGTTTAGCATCCTGACTGCCTGATGAACAGAGCTGCATCCAACTGCATCCATATGACGCTCCACAGCGCCATCACAAAACATGTTTTCTTTTGCTTTTAGGTGGTTTTGAATGCATTTTTATGTTGGAGTATATACAGTGAGATCAAGTTAAATTGCACTTGAAAGTGAGAGGGATGCGATGATGCTTTGTTCCGTGTGTCATTCAGGTAGTGTGAGAACTGTGTCACACTGTCCTGTCTCATGCCTGACAAGAGGCCTTCACCATTCTGCTCTATCAATACAGGGCAGATCCACCGGGGCGCCTGGCTGAATGCACGAGCCATTTGGAGGAGAGCCTTTTCATGCGCTGACTGTCTCTGGGGGGTTTTGAATTCTGTTTGTGTCACAGAGACATGTTGTATCTGTGTGTGTGTATGTGTGCGTGTGTGCACGGGTCAACAAAAACTGATGACAGTCTGATGTAACAAGACCCAACGATGAGAATAACACTAGCTTGGTCTGACAGACAAATTAATGGACAGAAGCTGTAGTGACTTACTGTGGCTTGGACATGCTATTGCTGTTAGATGTGTTTTATATTTCACACACAGAAACTACCATAGTTATTTATTTATTGTATATATTTTCACCTTCATCACTTGGGTCATCTACTTTGTTCATTGTGCTCAGTTTCTTTAAAATTATTTAAATAAATACATATTTAATGATGCCATTTAAATTATTAAGCAACTTCAATGGAAGTTTGATTTAATGAAAGGCTAATTCAAACAAAGTGAAAAGTACAATTTTTAGCTTTAAAAAATGGTGATTTTGGTTGTTGGCGACAGGCCCAGGGGAACCATAAAAGCCACTGTGTGTGAAGTGACATTAAGATTGCAAAATGGAATGGCAGAAAATGTTTCTGACAAAATGGGAAAAAAAGCGCAAACAGCCTCTTTGAAGTTTCTTAAAGAAAAGGAACCATTGTGAGCCTTCAAAGGCTTGATGTGCATTCGTCCCTGCGGCTTCTCTGTGGGATGGTTTGGTCTTTTCGCTCTGCAGTTATGTCAGTGCAATAATGACTGCTTTGACACTGACGGAGAAATAAATAAAAAAATAAAATAAAAAAGTTTACACCTGCGTGGCAACTTGACCACCAGAGTAAAAAAATAAAATAAAGACATGCCCAGGTGCCCACTGTATCATCATAATGTCTAGATGCAGCATCAGCACCACATTTGCATTTTATCCCAGTTTTATTACTTGAGCAGTCTGTGAGCCTCTTTCACTTAGAAAGACCTCATTTACTAAAGTCATAAACAAAACAGCTTTTGTAAATGACAAGAGGCACAACTTATTTATATTAGGTAGAAATTAAGTGTGTTTTGATAAATTGTGCTGTGTAAAAAAACAAACATGTTCGAACAAGATGGAAGAAATAGGTAAAAAATAAAAGCTTCTTTCCTTCTCTCTCTTGCTGATTTGTAGAATGAAGGGGCCACAGTGGAGATAAAACATGGGACTTTATAGGGGCTCCAAGTGTAAATATGGCCCAACACCTCTGCAGGGTATTTACTGTGTTTTTTTATTTGTCCCCTTATTGGCTGAGCTCTTCTATCGCAGTCAGCTAGAGAAGCGGGGGGAAAGGGCTATTACCAAGTTCCAGATTTTTTAAATTTATTTTTTAAATTAAACACGAGAGCAGGAAAGATGGGGAAGATAACAATTAAAAAAGTATAGAAAGTTAAGGATTCTTGTTACTGCTCGATTCACGTTGACCTCACCGTTTCCCAGACAAGATGGACGAGGGGCTGCGATGGATGTGGTGGCGACAGACGTGACGGATGATGCTGCAGAGTGGGCCTACTGTAAATGGTAAACAAGTCCAGCAGAGAGAGCGAAAGAGGCGTGAGGAAGGGCAGAAGGGAATAATGGAAGGGATGGGGAGGAGAGAGGAGGAGTGAATAGTCAATTATACAGTCAACTGGGTATGTCAAAAATGTCTGACTTCCTGAAAATGCAACGTGGTCGCCAACTCTCCATGTGAACACAAAGAAGCCTCTGGAGATGACATTTAAACAGGACTTTTCTTTTATTTCTATGTCTTTGGGTCCTTTTATTTTTACTTGTAATGAAGCACAATTTGGATTCCACACATGATTGTTGCTTCTGGTGTACAAGTCGGTCTTGAGTATATCCTGATGCATGCTGCTGAGCATAAGTTGCATCAGTCAAAAAAGCATAATGAAGAAGAAAAAAATATATAAGTCACATCCGTGACCGTCCTTCCTTCCTTCCTTCCTTCCTTCCTTCCTTCCTTCCTTCCTTCCTTCCTTCCTTCCTTCCTTCCTTCCTTCCTTCCTTCCTTCCTTCCTTCCTTACTTCCTTACTTCCTTACTTCCTTATTCTTCCTTACTTCCTTCCTTACTTCCTTCCTTCCTTCCTTCCTTACTTCCTTCCTTCCTTACTTCCTTCCCTCCTTTCCTTACTTACTTCCTTACTTACTTCCTTACTTCCTTCCTTACTTCCTTACTTACTTCCTTACTTACTTCCTTCCCTTCCCTCCTTCCTTCCTGGCGCCACTAGCTCTCCAGCATTTCTCTTCCTGCGCCAGCTGAGTGAAGTGATAGCGTGCAGGAGGACTCGCTGTTGCAGGTCTTCGAAATTTAACAAGATTAACACTTAAAAACAATTGTTTGTTTGCTTGACATTATAGCAAAGATGGGTCTCAGTTTAACTTTTCCTTAATGAATGCACTTTAATGGTTAAAATAGTTTAATTTTGCCTGGGTGGCACAGCGCCATCCATCCATCCATCCATCCATCCATCCATCTATCCATCCATCATGGCCAAAGCCACTAGCTCTCCAGCGTTCCTCCGCCTGCACCAGCTGAGTGAAGCAAGCGTGCATGGGAGGACTCCCTGTTGCAGTTCAAAATTTAAAGCGTCCGTCAAAAATTGCGCTAAAATAACGTACAGTATGTAAGTCACTTCGGCGCATAAGTTGCAGGACTGACAAATCTATGCTAAAAATAGCAACTTATACACCAGACAATACGGTACTTGTGTGACTCCATACACACACATACAGTCCACACTTGCGCTCTCAGACTTACAGTAGTCGCCCTATGCTCTCTGCCTTTCTTTTGTCTCCCCGGTGAATAAACAATAACTCATCTTGGTGACAATGAAAGTTGACATCTCACCCTTCCCATGAGCATCTTCTCATGATGAATTGCTCTCAACACAATGGAGGGGCATCGCACTCTCGGCCTGTCTCACCTCTCTATCCTTTATACTGATATTCTGCCTTTCTCCATGGCCATCTTCCTTCCTGGAGTCAAATTCAAATTGCGCTGGCTGCCTGATGAATCCATTGTTACCGAAGCTCTTCGCAGAGAGAGAGGGAGCTAAATGTGAGCTGAATTAATGGGGGCTCGGGACCAAACGGCTTTCAAAAGGCTGCTCTTCTCGTCACTCATGTTCATCCCTCACTCTTCCCATTTTCTTTTGGTTTTCCTACTTGTAGACATTTTTTTCTCCTTCCTCTAGAGTTTAGATAAATACTTTTTTTTACCTTATCCTCTTCTGATAAAGATTCCCTCCATCGCTTTGTGTGATGCCTTTCATCTCTTGTCGTTTCTGTGTTTTTTATCTATCATGTAGCATATCTCTGCGTCTTCCTCCTCCTTTCGCTCTCTCTCCTTGTCTACTTCTTTGTTTTCCATTTCTCATTCTGTCATCACAAATTACCTCTCCTCTCAGTCTCACCCTCAGCGCAGCACTTTCTGCTTGTAAGTCTTTCTCATCGGTCTCTATCTCCCTATTGTTTTTTGGTTGTTGTTGGTTTTTTTTTCCTCCTTTGCATTCATCCCACCATTCTTCTTCCGTTCCCCCATGAGCAGCAGGAAGCCTACAGTCCTCCTGGGTGTATTTGGTGTCATAGTGAAGCTTGTCGTGTCGCCGCAGGCAGCTTTTATCATCAGCCTTAAAAGAGCACATGCACACGCTCACATTCACACGCGCGCGTGACGATTGTAAGGATGCTGACTTGGAGCAGGCAGAGGTTGATGCTTTAGGGACAGTTTAGGCCTAAGGGCTGTGACATTATCAAAGTGCTCTTCGCTCTCTGTGTGCAAGTGTGTGTGTGTGCATGTATGCGTGTGGATGTGATAATCTGGCCACATACTCCACTCAGAGATCGTAAGATTTTAAAACTTCTCTACTCCGCTCTTTGTGCACGCATGGCTGAACATCCCTGTGAATTTTTCGCAGGTTGCCACCACCATCTACGTTGCATTTCATTTATGTGGCTGTAATTTTTGGATGGGCGTGTGTCTCTTCCAATGTTATACAGGAGCCATCATTTTGAATTGTGGTTTCCGTCCCTGTATGTGTGTGTGTCTCCAGTCAGATACAACAACTAGCACCTCCAATTTCATGTCCTTTTGTTGAACTGCGCTCCAGCGTTCAATGCCATAACTGCCGGACACCAGAACCATATCAATCAGGGTGTGAGAATACATACCATCATACTCACACAAGGTTACGCTCCTTGACAATTCTCTGTGAGAAAAACAAAAATCGAAGGAGAACGTACAACTGATCCGCTCCTGAATTGTTTTGCTCTCACACGGGAAAGTTCCGGTTTTTGCTACAGTTCGCCACGGTTTACAGCTTCTCATTAGAATATGCTTCTGTAACTGCACATAGAATAAAAGGACATACATACATAAACATCAAGCAAGGAAATTGCTTTGATATGTTACATGTTAGTGGAGGTACATTTTGAACTCTCACCTGAGCACATATGAGAAAAGGATAACACAAAAGTAATATCCCTGCCTTATTTCGAGGAGATAAAACCCAGGCCACAAACAAAGAAGAGATCCAGATAGTGTAATGGATTATGAATACCCAGCAAGACACATGACACTCTGATAAGTATTAGCATGATGCATGGTGACATGAGAGAGACGCAGGAGGAGGGCACAGAGGCAGAAAAAGGTTGGAGTCAAGGAGAGGTGGCGCTTTGGAGGGTCAGGTCAGAGAAATGTCAAAGAACAGCAGAAGGAAAGAGAGAAAAGGAGTGTTGTTGAAGCAATGAGGCGAAAAAGCACAACACACCAGGGAGAAGTAGACGTGATAGAAGGATTGCAGCTGAGGCGCTCGCGTGGTGTGATAGAGAAAGGCAGAGGGAGGGATGAACGAGATGGAAATCGGGAGGTTTTTAGTGTTTCCTGTCACCAGAAATGATGGGATGACACTGTAACATAATAGCCAAGTGTTTGACGGATTCTCATAGCCAAGGCTCTTCACACTGATGCAACTACATAATTATCAGCACGAAGGCCCAAAGTGATGTGGAGCTCTTGAAATGAAAGAAGCTGCTGGCTCTTTAACACCAAGAACAGTGTATTGTACTTTAGTATGGATATAAATAACCTTCTGCGGTGAATTAAAGGTGAATATGAGCATGCATTGTGGCGTAAAAATTATTTCCACTTGGTGTGCATTGTGCAATGCCTCCATTGTTCAGTCCAGCCTTACTCTGAGAGGCTAATTATTTATTGCAAGTTGTTTGAACTTTTGGGAGACTTCTTTTCCTACGAATGTAACTTCAGGTTCACAAAGTCGAGAAGGGTGTTGCTAAAGTGGTTAGCTGAAAACTGAATAATTTTACAACATGACTTTGATTTTGTCAGCCGGCTCAACATTGCCAAAGCTTGAAAGATGGACATAAAAGAACGATTTATCTAATCATCATCTAAATTTGTAAATTTATTATTTTATGTTTCCTGTTTAAAGACATTTGCATTAATGAATTAATTCCAGATGATTTAAAGCAGCTCATCAGGTTCAAGCTCAGCCTTCAAACAAAAGGGGAAAAAATAATTCTTAAAAATATGGGTTGTAGTAACAGCAGTTGTTGCTTATAGATGGATGGATGGATGGATGGATGGATGGATGATAGATGATAGATGATAGATGGATGGATAGATGGATGGATGGATGGATGGATGGATAGATGGATGGATAGATAGATACTGTAGATAGATACTGTAGATGGATACTGTAGATGGATACTGTAGATAGATACTGTAGATAGATACTGTAGATAGATACTGTAGATGGATAGATGGATAGATGGATAGATAGATAGATAGATAGATAGATAGATAGATAGATAGATAGATAGATAGATAGATAGATAGATAGATAGATAGATAGATAGATAGATAGATAGATAGATAGATAGATAGATAGATAGATAATCTGAGTAGTGGTACAGGTGATGATCAGATTTACTGACTTTACTGTACACCAGATGTAAAATGAGCAGGTTTTATCCTGCCACAAAATATCATCAATAATTCATGGGTTCTCTCTTTTTCAGATTAATCAATAAATTTTGTGACCAGGTGATGAGATGCAAAAGGCATGAAACGTTAATTTATGTTGATTCAGCAGAACTGAATCATTTATTAACAGAATCATAAAATTACATCATAACATGTACAACTGATTGATTGATCAATTTCCTATAAATTAATAATAATAATAATAATAATAATAATTAATTCAATTTATAACGCACTTTTCATTACTGAAAATCTCAAAGTGCTACACATATATTGAATGCTACACACATTCATAAACCGGTGGCGGCAGACTACCATGCAAGGTGCTTTCCAGTCCTACCGGGAGCAACTCAGGGTTAAGTGTCTTGCCCAAGGACACAACGACACATGGTGCGGGTCCCGGGAGTCGAACCGCCAACTTTCCGATCGGGAGACGACAGCCATTACCACTACACCAGCACAGATGAATTACGCATCCGTAATTTCTAGGAACAACATAATAAAGTTGTGGGTCTTAGAATAACTTATATCTGCAGGCTTTAACTTAGTTACTGGCAAGAATAAGTTTAAGAATGAGGAGAAAGATGGAAGGAAAGAGAGGAGGTGAATTATCTTGAAGTGTTTACCAGAAATGACACTCTCCAATGCAATATCAGCTAGACCCAGGTCCGGTAGGTAAAACAATCAGCGACTCGTTACCTTTGATGAACAGCCAAGAATGGATCGGTCCTTGACGTCCGAGGAGGTCAGTCCGTTTATCACCAGTGACTCCTGAATGTCTGCCTCATCGAGTAAAAAAGCGAGCATTTCCGGTTTTGGTTTTCAAGATAAAATATTCCTTGAGAGGAAAATTCATTCAAAGTTTGGAGTTTTGACGCCCGAGTGGGTTTACAGCGAGCTTGCTGTAACCCTTGCTGAGGAACGAGGACCTTTGGCTCATGGTCAAACGACCCACAGCTTAGAGAGAAAGTTTCACATCCCACTTCCTCACAAAACAGTTCCAGGAAGTTTAGAACTTTTAAAGAGGATCTGACATCAACAGAACTCACTCTGTCCATTGGCTCTTGTGATGAGAGTAGTGGTTAGATGAAGTCAGAGGTGTTACTTTAGGTCCAAAGAGAAGGTCAGTGACGAAGAAATTGTTTAGAGAAAGATGGGGGGTTGCTTTAGATAACAAGAGAATCCAGGCGCCAGGTTTTAGGATTAAACTTGATTACTGTTTCTAACTTTTAAACAAAACTTAAAAGTTCAGTCTGACATATCCTTGGACCTTTAGACAGAGTTCTTTGACTAAGACATATTGAAGAATATACCAGCATATTAAAGAATGACAATGCCCATTCAACATATTGAAGAATAATAACACTGCTCATACGAATAACACAAGGTTATGCATTGATTATATTTGAATTAGCACAAAGTAAAAGAATAAGAGAGTCTCTTGTGATTTAATTTGTGTCTTGATTCAAATTAATAAAATAAATCAGTGTTCTGTCCTTGTTCTTGAAGATTCAAAGAAAAGGTGTTTCAATACAGTTTTCAGAGACCAGGGTCTGGTCCACTACAATAGATAGATGGATAGATGGATGGGGGGCTCGGTGGAACAGTTGGTAAAGCTGCTGCCTCTCAGAGAGACAGTTGTGGAATCATCCCGGCCAAGGACCTTTCTGGGTGGAGTTTGCATATTCTCTCCGTGCTGCGTGGGTTTTCTCCGGGTACTCCAGTGTCCTCCCTCAGACTAATTTAAAACAAACATAATATCAGTAAAGACCTCAATCAAACCTCAGCTGCATGATTTTTTTTTTATTGCTGTTCCGTGTCTGATTTGTCCATATTCTAGAACACGTTGTACTATTCTTGTTTTAGTCTTCTGCAGCAGTATTTCAACTGAGATGGAAACAAAGTAACTCATTTTTTGTTCCATATAAAGTTTATTCCTCTTATTTTTAGTGTACACGAAGAAGCAACTAACATGGAGTTGAAAATTACCTGAGACAGAAAATCCATCACAGTAAAATAAAGCTTTGATTTGGTACGGTCTTCTGCTTTAACATTATCTCATTGTGCCAGAGAGTCCCAGGTTGAGTGCTTTCATATCGCGGTGTTGCATTGTGCTCCGCTTACTGTCAATCCCTTGACATGCTGCTTAAAGAAATAAAAAACTCTGGCAGGTCATAATCCCTCTCCGAATATGTTGCGTTGCGAACACTGACAACCTTAAACTTTGTCACAATCATATCTTCTTCCATGAGGTCTTTATTTTAGATCAGATTTTGCTCTGCAGTGTGAACAATTTGATACAAATTTAAACAGAAATATCTGCAAAACGTAAGCGATGCCTGTTTTTTTTTTTTGTTGTTGTTGTTTTTGAATGGAGTTTTATTTATCTGTAATTCTGATTTGTCTATTACCATAGTAATAGAAAAACACACAAAAAGAAAACACTTGGAAGTTCATACTTTATATATCAATGCTGTATATATGCAAAGCAGGTTTTGACAGCTTTGGCGTTTGAGTCATGAAGTGCCTCTGGTACATGTGAAGGCGAAAGACTTGAGGAGAATAAAGTTAGTGCTCTGACATAAATAAAAGTGCTAAACACAACAGTTTGTCAAAATGTGGACAAAAGAAGGTTTGCAGTGACCGTATTGGAAAATTTACTGACAAAATACACTTTTTCTCTTGATCGCGGTAATTTGTCCCAGGGGAGCGGCTCACCTGATTGGCTGCCTTTCAGGGGCAGGCTGCTTTGGTCCGGAGGTGAACATGTTTTCTGATAGGCGGTTGCTAGGCGATGGATGTTAGTATGAGCAGGGTGTGTAAAAAATAAAAAATAAAAAGCTGCAAAGGGTCTGTGTGGGCGTGTGTGGGATTCTGTGCACACAAGTACATCGTCTACCCTTCTTCCAAAATAACTTCATGATTGAACTGCAGAGCTGCACATGTATCAATTAAATACCGTGCGTCTCTGTGTGTTTGCGCATAAATGCACGCGATGGCGTCCTGCAGGCAGAACTACGAAATCACTATTCTTACCAAATCCTGTGCTCAAGTTCCCTTTTAGAAATGAAATGAAATTAAAGGAGGCCTGCAGTCGGAGCTACAGCATTCATAAAACACATTATGCGTGTGTGCATGAGATGAGTCTATGTATGCTGGCAAATAATTACATGCAGAATACAAAATACAGCCATGATTAAGTCTGTAGGTCATCTAATAAAAATTAACTTCTCCCATGTACAGTATGTGTTATTTACACACATAGCCAAGAAGCTAGGTGTGCAAGGCCCACATAGTGCCTTATTAGGTTTGTTTGTGTCTCCTGCCGCTTAATTTAGTCTCCTGCTGGGAGTGTTATTCTCCTCATTAGAATTATCAACAGGTACACTGGGGGCCACAAAGCTAAAACACGGCCTGAAAGCAGCATCTCTACAGTGTTCGTGAGGTTAGATGGGATGTCATCTGTTTTTTGTGGTATTTCCCTAGATCATATCAAAGCCTCCGCTTATTCACTGGAGATTCTTTTGATAAAACTGAATTAAATAACAATGGGATTATTTTGGAAAAGTGAACACTGGCAAATAAAATTTAGCCTAATTGTTGTGTGTTTGATGGATTCCTTTGCTAATACTTGACTGATTCTGCGTTGCGCAGGGGTAAACAGAAGATTATGTACGCTCTGGCCTGCTGAATTCACCGCGCATTGTGTGAGGTGCTATCGGCTCATTAAATCAGCTTGAACAAGTATTTGCTTGTTAAGGCAAACAGTGTCCAGTAGCCAGCTGCACAATGAATAAGGGGAGTGAAAGCCTTGTACACAAATTGATCTTATTTTTTCCACTCTCCTCGAGATTGATACGAACTGATCCTCATTTCATTTCTCTCGTCCTCGTCTGCGTTGGACAAGGTTCGGAATGCCAGTTTCTGTGAGACAAACCAATACGGAAAAATGTGACAATTTATTTCCCATTCATTTTCCTTTTAACCAAAATCAATTGACAGTCTGGTTGAGAAACAATTAGCCGAGTGGAGAATCTATTTTAAGGTCTGCCGGTGTCTGAATGTGACTGCAAACTTTGCCCTTTCTATGAAATTGATTAAAACAGCAGATAAGTCCATTTAATAATTACCACACAGCGGTGGATGTCTGAAGGGTACGTTTATTTGTCTTTTGGCCGTGTGTTCTTTTCTCCACCGACTGCAAGAGAGCACTAAAATCTAATATGTGTATATGTGTTGGTGAAAACACTCTGTTCCAACGTGAACAAACCAGACCTTGATGATCGTTGGAGCTGGAAGATGTAAAAGATGAGAGAGAGGTGGGACACAAAACGATGGAGTGTCAGGGTTCCTTGTGTGGAGGCAGCGTGCTGCTTTTGAACATGCCAAGTCATTTTCTAAATGCAATACAGATAGATGTGGGCAGTGTGCAGAGCGCTGGTGAATGAGAGGGAAAGAAAATGTATTTGAAATCTTTAGTTATTCTGTGTGGGCACGAAAACAAACTTTGAACACAATAGACGAAAAAAAAATCACTTAATCTTTTGTCTGCTGAACTGCTGAAAAACAAAGCATAAACAGAACGAAAGAAGACAAAGCCATAACAATAACGCATGAAAATCAAATCAAATTAGCACCTCTGCAAAGTTCATATGCTTGACTTGACTGGGCTTGTTCAGATCCAATAAATCATATGCTCTTTCTTTATCGCTAATCATTGCTGTGGTCCATTCATCAACCACAGCTTCCCAAACCACAACTGGTAGCTTCATCATGTGTCACAATTAGTGACATAGTAATTTGTCTGCATTGATCATCATTTGTCCGACACGGCCATTTAACCGTGGAAAGGAATGCAAAGCACTGAAAAAAAGTGGAAAGAAACACAACAAAAACCCCTGAATAATCACATCAACAAGATGCCCACTGACTGCTAAGCAATTTAGTCAATCTTAAAATGATTAGCAGTTTTACTAAAAACAAATCTAAAACCAAGGTCAAACTGTTCTTTTACTGATATCTTACTGAAGTTGGCATGTTGCTCATTTTTGACTATCGTTTGAGGATATACTTTTAAATAATATGAAAACTTCAAAGCATAGGTTTCTCAAATGATTGGGGTGCGGTTTATATACATATACTGTACACACACAGTATCTATCTATCTATCTATCTATCTATCTATCTATCTATCTATCTATCTATCTATCTATCTATCTATCTATCTATCTATCTATCTATCTATCTATCTATCTATCTATCTATCTATCTATATA
>JBBPBX010038803.1:12675-30209 GCA_038048925.1 Garcialebias charrua
TACAGCTGGCGGACTTTTCTGGAGCTTCGCAACCGGCCTCGCCCTTCACTTGCCTGCCGGAAGTAGCTAGCCACCGCGTCCCGCCACCTCCTCTGGAGTGCGCGGGACTGGCCTTACCCCCCTAACGAGGGAGCAGCTATGGCTGCCGGAGCCGCCCAATGGCCGACGAGCGGGGCCCAACCTGCCCGAGAGGAGGACCGGACCCAGCGCCCCTCCAACTCTCAGACGCAGAATTGATCAGCAGCCGAGCGCCGTCTCCTGATGCCGCGGATCAGACACCCCACACGGAGACGCAGGGCGCTCATATCACGCTACTCAACGGGCTGCCCGACACCATCAAGTAGGCAGCGAGGGTATGTGGCATGGAGGTCCCTGAAGGCACCACGGCGGCAGCACCATCACTTTTGGCGGGGAGGTTCGCCGCCAAGGGTGGGAGCCAGACGCAAGCTGCCTGGCCTTGTATGGATGACATCAGCTCGCTGCTGCAGGGCGCTGCCAGTGAGCTGCTGAAGCGGAGGGCACCGGTGTTGTCTTTCGTACCGGTGACGAAGGTCCGGGGGCTGACGGACCAGGCCTTCCCACCCTTGCCGCCGCTGGAATCCAGTCTGTCCGTCGTGTTAGGCGTCTGCAGCTGTTGCAAAATGCTGCTGCACGTCTTTTAACTGGAACACGCAAAAGAGAGCACATCACACCTGTCCTGGCTTCTCTCCACTGGCTGCCCGTGTATTTTAGAGTTCATTTTAAAATTATTTTGTTTGTTTTTAAGGTTTTAAACAGCCTTGCCCCCCCTTATTTGGCAGAGCTTCTACACCATTACACTCCATCCCGGTCACTCAGGTCTGCTGACCAGCTGCTCCTGGTCATTCCAAAGAGTAAGAGGAAGCTTCGAGGAGACAGGGCCTTCTCTGTTAGTGCCCCTAAGTTATGGAACACTCTGCCTTTACACATTCGACAGGCTCCCTCACTGTCCATTTTTAAAACCCGTTTGAAAACTCATCTGTACTCATTGGCCTTCAACCCAACTGAGACTTGAATTTACTTCATTTTTATTGGTATTGATTTTACCTGTTTAACTTGTCATTTTATTGTATTTTATAATTTTTAGTTCACTGTGTGTTAGTTTTGTAGCTCTGTTTTTATGCTTTCTTTTATCTTGTTTGTAACTGATGTTCAGCACTTTGTTTCAGCTGTGGCTGTGTTAAAGCGCTTTATAAATAAAGCTGCTGCTGCTGCTGCTGCTGCTGCTGCTGCTGCTGCTGATGATGATGATGATGATGATGATGATGATGATGATGAAAGAGGCGGAGACCAGAACATCCCACATTATTTTAATGTTTATCATAACAAATCAAATAAGACAAGTTGTAACCTTTATTACTTGCAAACAAGTTCAAATGTATTCATGCAAGACTCATGGCAACAGCTGAAACAATACCACCTGTTTACAAGAATAGAGTTGGTTGAACGGGACCCTAGATCAAGGAAGAAAATGTAACTACTGAGGTGGCAAAATCACTGCACTGAACCACCCTCCACCATCTTACCTACCCACATTTAAAACAGCAATATTATGCATGTCTAAATGTACAACTATATAACAAAACAAACACCTTAAAGAAAAACTTGAGGGCAAAGAGATACACTGAGCAACGCTGCCACTTTTCTCAAAGTCCACTCTGCCACCTCAGTTGATTCTGCAACACAATGAAGAAACAGTCAAAATTAACACATTTTATACAACAATAGTTAGAAAACTATTGAGAAACTCTAGATAACTTATTGAAAGATTAGAATACAATAACATCTCCACAAGCAAAACAGCAGAGGCCTGAATGTCTGTGGGCAAAATTAGAAAAAGGCTGAACAAGAATGGTTTGTTTGAAAAGGCTGCAGGAGAAAGCTTGTTTTCTCTTCAAAGAATGTGGCAGCACCACTTAGGTTTGTAAAGTTTTATCTGATTGAACAACAAGATTTCTGGAATAATGTCCTTTGGACAGGTGCAACTAAAGTTTTTGCCACAATGCACATCACCTTGTTAGGAGAGAACTCAAAAGCATGTCAACACAAACACCTTATACCAACTGTCAATCACGGTGGTGGTGGTGTGATGGTTTGGGCTTGTTTTACAGCCACAAGACCAGGGCACTTTGCAGTTGTTGAGTCAACCATGAAGTCCTCTGGAGACCGAAGGATTCTAATGTGAGACCATCTGTCCAACAGCAGAAGTTTGGACCGAACTGGGTCATGAAACAGGACAATGATCCTAAACACAGCAGCAAATCTACAACAGAAAGGTTAAAAAAGAACAGAATACTGTACAGTAAAGGTCTTGCAATGATCCTGTCTAAGCCTGGACTTTAATCATAATAAAATGATGTGGCAGGACCTCAAGAGAGCTGTACTGAAACAAATCTCTGCAAACTTCAGTTAACTGAAGCAGTTGTGTAAAGATGAGTGGAACCAAATGCCTCCATAAGCATGCAAGAGATTAACAAAGAAAAAAAAGTTATACAGAACACTTCCTGTTATTGCTCCTAAAGGAGGTTCTGCAAGTTGTTGAATCATGGAGTGGATTCAGGTTTTCACACACTGCTTTTTTTATTTATTCATTTGAGGCTTTGTTTATGTTTGTTATTTAATGACAGAGACATCTGTTGTGTGTTACTTCAGGTTAGGTTTTGGTATGTTTAGACGGTAAACTATTAAAAACAATGTTGTTGTGTTATTCATTTATTTTATTAAGATCTATGTCCTGATATGTAAACCCTAACATTCAGAGCATTATTTATTGTCCCCATTACTGAATGTTCTTTATTTTCTTTGTAAAACATTTTATGTAAATTTTTATGTAAAGTGAAAAAAAAAATCAAGTGAAGGCAGGGGAAAAACAGACCAAACCAAGTGCCACACAAAGGAGGAAACAACAAGGACTGAACACAAAACAAAGTAACAGAACCCCCATAGATAACAAGCACATGGTATAGTCTGATGAGCTGCTTTAAAGGTGAGGAGTCCTCCTCAGATCTCAACTCAACCTTCAGCTCCACCACCAAGAAGACAGCATCCCACCAAGGTAACTGAAAAGAAAAACTTGATTAATAATAGAAATACATTTTACAAGCATGCAGTGATATTATGTGTACACTTTATAATAGCACAGTTGAGTTAAAAATATGCAACTTAAATGCCTTCATGCTGTATGGACATATGTTAATGATTGGCTGCTAAATAAATGAAAATGAGTGTTACACCCTGGTGCAAACACATGGCTGATATAACAGAAGACATGAATGTTCACAATGAACGGCAGCACCAAGTTAGTAGAGCAAAAACAAATGAACTGTTTCTTACAACAGCAGACAAAAGCAAACAATTTATTCTAAATTATTCTGAAGCCTGATGTGATGTCAATATTCTAAATTTATTTTGCCATAGAAACATTTTGTAATTATACAAGGAAATTAGAATTAGACAACATTATATCTGATGAGTTCAAATTGTTAAATTTGGACCCGAGCAGCTCAACACAATAAGAAAACGTTTCAGTTTATTACATTGATTCTTTGAAGAACACTCTTAGATTTAACTGACATTAGAATGGTTGAAAGGTATAACGCAGAGATATGATGTCACATGTTATGTTTATTATGCCAGTTAGGTCAACAATGAAATGTTCAGGATGAGAAGCACCAATTTGCCTCGCCAAAAACACAGGAAAAATGAAAGCATGCAATAAGGGTACAAAATAAAGTACAAAAAAGTGAAAAAGAAATGAATACTGGATTTACAAGGTCCAAAAGAAATATGGTAAACATGGTGGAATATAACAGTGCAATGAAAAGGGAATTCACAAAAGGTAATGAAAAGGTCACATGAAAAAGTGAATCAAAACATGAAGTGTTTAAAATATTACAGCTGTTTTATAAATGAAAACAAGCTATTAGAAACTGTTTCAAAAGCTCTTGTTTGTTTGTGTGTTTGTTTGTTTCAGGGTCATTGAGACATCGCCAAAATCCCACAAATCTGAATCACAATGGTAAGTTTCAATGCAAAAAAAAGTTTGAGTTTGACTGTAAAAAAAGCAATATAAATAAAATTCCCTAGAAAATAAGGATAATAAAAACGTTTAAATTGTAAAACAATAGTGTTGCTGTTTTGTGCAAATAGCTTTCTCAATATGATATCTAATCTTCTGTTAAATCTTTTTTATTTGTAAATTTTACTGATATCATAGTCATACTGTTAGTCCCTGTTTTAACTTTAATTTTTTATTTTCCCCTCTAAAGAAATATTTGGCTTTGGCTTTGCTGCTTTGTGTCCTCATGTCATCTGCAAATGCTCAGTGTTACCTAAAGGATTTTCAACCGGGTAAAAGAAAAGACACACATAACACAGAATATTGATGGTATTCATGTGTATATGTTATTTAGTTTATATTTTAACAAACCACATCATAGCAATGCTTTGTCTCATCTACTTGAACATACAGGCCATAAAACTTGTCAGGATGATGTAGATGGGACATGGCATCCAATTGGGTCCAAATGGAGAAACAGTAAATGCATGGATTGCACCTGCATTGATTGTTGTCCTGCGTACGTACAAAAATCACTAGTCATTGAAATGAATCAACAGAAATGTATTAATAAAAAAAAAATGAATATTTGTTTTCTGTGTGACTGCAGGTACACCACTCCAACAGGATACCCCGATGACTGTGTGGCAGAGTTTGACCAAGAATCCTGCCAGTACATTGTGCACAAGAAGGACGACCCAAATGAGTTATGTCCAGTTTCTGGTGTAGGAAAATAATGATACTGGTGTTAATGTTTGACTTTTGTGGAAGTTGAAAGGTCGAGTAAATCCAATTGCATGGCCTTTAAACTATAGAATATGTCATGATCTCAAATAAATTGAGAGAATATTAACAGTATTGCGTATTCCTTTACAACTTTTCTATCATTCTGTTCAAATTAGTCTAGAAACAGTAATGAAGGAACATGGCTTTTAAATGCTTGTGTTTGGGGTTCTGATGTCATATTATACACACACTTGTGGCACATCAGCAGCTTCATACAACTTTAAATGTGTCTATTTTTTCTGTCTGACTGTAAAAATGTTTCTGAACAATGATCAGTACTCAGATTTTTGTGTTTACAAAAAATTCTGCTAAATTATGCTGAACTTGCTCACAATGTCTACTTTCAAACATAAATGGATAAACTGTGCAGTCTTTAGCTCTTTGAAACCAATAATCACAACAACAAAAAGTGTCCACACTTTAAATAGTGCTCTCAGTCTATCCTTTTGGCCAGTGGATGGCCCAGCACAGAAGATCAACATCATCAGGCCAGGACTCTGTGGTCTACACTCATCTCCAGGCCAGCGGTCACTCTTTCAGGGATGAAGATGTTCACATCCTTGATAGAGAGGAACGATGGTTTGAGAGAGGAGTAAAGGAGGCCATCTTTGTGAAAAGAAACCGTCCATCATTAAACAGAGGTGGAGGCCTCCGGGTTCAACTGTCCCCCTCTTACAATGCTGTTATTGCTAGTATCACTCAGCCCTCTGTGAATAGCAAACAACCATCAGGGTGCTAACGATCCATCGTTAGGCTGATGGTCCTCCTTGATCATGTGAGCAGCTGGTTTCGGCTGTCATCAGCCAACTGGTTGATCCACTGTGAGAGGGTGCTATTTATAAGACTGAGCTGAATACAGCAGCTCAGACTGAGGAAGTCTTTCGGACGAAAGACGAAACGTTTCTACAATTTTTTTGCTTTGTTTTGTTTTTTGAATGTCCAGAGGACAAGACTTAGCTTTTTTAGATCCTTAGATTACAGTTTGATTTTAATCTTGATTGTAGCACTTTGAGATCAATTGTATGTAAAGTGCGTTTTAATAATAAAAAAAAAGTTATTAAATAATGGGGCGGCCGTGGTGTAGTGGTAATGGCAGTCGACCCCTGATCGGAAGGTTGGAGGTTCGAATCCCGCATCCGCCCACCATGTGTCGTTGTGTCCCTGGGCAAGACACTTAACCCCGAGTTGCTCCCGGTAGGTCTGGATGGCGCCTTGCAAGGCAGGCTACCACTACCGGTGTATGAATGTCTGAATGAATGGGTGGATGGCTGGTATTGTAAAGCGCTTTGGGGCTCCTCACAGGGGGCTGGAAAGCGCTATATAAATAAGCTCCATTTACCATTTACATAACACTTTACAATAAGGTACACACAATTTGATTAACTACTAGGGAACACCTCAGGAACAAATCTGGTACTAATGGGTAGTTAACCAGTACTTACTGGAGAACAAACAGCCAAGCCTCATTACTGGTTTGTTCCCAGCTAGCATGCACAGGTGGGCCCCATATGGTATACATATGTGCAAAAAACATGGGTCCCAAAAGGTTTTGTCCACGGTTTCCATGGTGGCCCCACATGGGTTTGCCCAGATAGATTTTAATGGGCCCTGACTGGGTTTTTAGTGGGACCCAGATATTTAACTTAATTGAGACCCATGTAAAACCCATATGTGTCCCACCATTACTTATCCAATATACATGTCATTGTTGATTTTTTTAACTTTATTTACCCAACCGAGGTCTGTCTGCTTGTTTTGTATATAATGTATATAGAAATCTGTCATATCCTGTTGGTTTTGAACTGTCAACATCTGTTTACTGTGATTGTAGTTTTCTTTATTTTCTTTTTGATAAGTGCAAATGCCTATTGCCAATGTGACGTGTGCTGCTGACCAATTGACCAGGTCACCCTTGTAAAAGAGATCTCGATCTCAACGGGCTCTACCTGGTTAAATAAAGGTGATTGATTGATTGATTGATTGATTGTGTGCCTTGAAGAATATCTACCTGAGACTAAACTGGGTCCCAACTGGGCTAAAAATATGGGTAATAAGTGGGTT
Organism: Garcialebias charrua; assembly: GCA_038048925.1. Taxonomy (NCBI): domain Eukaryota; kingdom Metazoa; phylum Chordata; class Actinopteri; order Cyprinodontiformes; family Rivulidae; genus Garcialebias; species Garcialebias charrua. The sequence goes on from JBBPBX010038803.1 coordinate 19,598, forward strand.
TGTCCACAGTTTCCATGGTGGCCCCACATGGGTTTGCCCAGATAGACTTTAATGGGCCCTGACTGGGCTTTCAGTGGTTCCCAGATGGTTAACTTATATGAGGCCCATGTAAAACCCATGTGTGTGCCTTGAAGAATATCTACCTGGGACTAAACTGGGACCCAACTGGGCTAAAAATATGGGTAATAAGTGGGTTAGTCCACGGTTTCCATGGTGGCCCCACATGGGTTTGCCCAGATAGACTTTAATGGGCCCTGACTGGGCTTTCAGTGGTTCCCAGATGGTTAACTTATATGAGGCCCATGTAAAACCCATGTGTGTGCCTTGAAGAATATCTACCTGGGACTAAACTGGGTCCCAACTGGGCTAAAAATATGGGTAATAAGTGGGTTTGTCCACGGTTTCCATGGTGGGTTTGCCCATACATTTTTAAGGCACTGACTGGGTTTTCAGTGGGACCCAGATGGTTAACTTACATGAGGCCCATTAAAGTGCAACTGCACACAGGTTGAGACGGTAACTCCTCCCCCTAGACCAGATTGAAAATTTCCCTCAAAATAGGCGTGTTGGGAGACAAGCAGGGGAGGAGGTTGGGGTTGTCCTGTGTTCACGCCCCCTCTAGTGGTAAACTCCCACCCCTCCCCAAGTTTAGATTTCAAAATGGCGGATAGTCACGTCTTCAGTAAGTAAATGCCTAAACTTGTACTAAAATAACAGTTGTAAAATGTTGTTGCGTGTATTTAATCACACACAGTATGCTTCTACAGAACACATTAAAAACGTGTTTAGCTGCATGGCATGCGGTGTACGGTTGTGTTTTTATCTTTGTTTGGATCACAAGTGTTGTAGGCCAGCTGCAGTGACTTTAATTCACCACATCTTAATACTTAGCACATTACAAAAGTAACGTTTCATAATATATTTTATTTTAAAATATTGATTTTTCCTATTTAGCTCAGTCATCCGGGAGGGACTCGGAGTAGAGCCGCTGCTTCTCCACATCGAGAGGAGCCAGTTGAGGTGGCTCGGGCATCTGGTTAGGATGCCTCCTGGACGCCTCCCTGGTGAGGTGTTCCGGGCACGTCCCACCGGGAGGAGACCCAGAGGAAGACCCAGGACGCGCTGGAGGGACTATGTTTCTCGGCTGGCCTGGGAACGCCTTGGGATTCCCCCGGAGGAACTGCTCCAAGTGGCTGGGGAGAGGGAAGTCTGGGCCTCCCTACTTAGGCTGCTACCCCCGCGATCCGACCCCGGATAAGCGGAAGAAGATGGATGGATGGATGGATGGATTTTTCCTATCCTCGATTTTTTTGACGTTTTGGCTTAATTTTAATATGCAACCTAGAACTGAACACACGTTTTTTGAATTTACTATAAATGAGCACTAAACAGTGGTAAAATCTTTTGTTTTCCAAAGATCCATGTTTAGAAACATTCTATAAGCTTGTATGATATATTTGTTAGGACGTGTATACAGTATTTGTTTAAGCTATGTGTCGGCTAATCAAAACTGAGCACAGCTGGTAAGATTTATTAGAAATATTTTTTTAATGCAAACCAAACAAATTGCAATGAATTTAACAATACTGTATCCTTTCAAATGTTTTTTTCAGAGAACTGTGATGACTCAAGCACCCATGCAGCAGCCACGCAGAGTAATTGCAGCCAGGATTACATGGTGGGTCATGTCCTTTAACCAAGACGATCCCATGATGATGCAGAGAGTCTCGGCCAGAGCTGCTGCTTCTCCTGAGACCTGCATCCACGACAATGTTGGTACAGCTGAGACCCTGGTGTTTGTTTCTGGCTGGCAGGTGCAGCATCTTGAAGGTGGTTGGGACTCCTCGTTCTGCGTTGCACTGCATCCATACAGAGGAGCTGGAGGTGGTGTCCCGTGTGACACGACACAGAACCTTTTTGTTGTTTTGAATCAACTTACTGTTAATAAAATGAATCATAAACAACTAGTTTTTGTAATCAATTTCTTTATTTATTTTTTGCCTCATGCATGAGGACAAATCTGGGACACGATGCAGCGGTCGAATTCCCACTCCATCCCGACCCTGGATATTTGCAGTCCTGAAAAGAGAAAAGATCAAAAGTTTAATCTGAGTAAATGTAACATTTTAATGGAGAAAGATGTTGATTCAAAATTTCACAGTGTCAACAAATCCCAAAAATGTTGGGACAGGTAGCAATGAAGAAATAAACAAGAATTAATGTTGCATAAACTTTTTAAAAACTTTTTTTAATATAATGTCCGCCATAATAAAAGTAATAAATAAAATACATAAAAACATAATTAAATAATAATATTAATACCTGCAGACAGAGGGTAGAGGGTACAAAAGTAATAAATAAAACATGAATACATGTACCTGGTGAATCAGTTCTCATGTCACCTCCAAAGTGACATGTCAACATGTCTCCTTGATGCTTGATGTCTGTGAAGCACGGCTCAGATTCCCTGGATGTGTAACGCCTCATGGAGCTAAAAACAAAAAAACAAATTTTAATCACCTTACAAACAAGCATACTGTACTTGAGAAAAATTACTGTTTGATCTGTCAAACAGATGACCCAGTGCAAAATAAATACTGCTGCCCATTATACTCATTCACCAAGTACACATATTATTTTATAAATACCTTTGATCCACAACATTATTTGCAGCAAAAGAACACCGTGTCTAAAACATCGTAACTAGTACAACAGCTATAATTAGCAACAGCAAGTCTCCATTGGTTTTTGATGTTGCGGTCTTCATTATCTGAGTTCATAAGAGTTCACACACTCTGCGGTGTTCATAAGAAACACTAGATTCTTAGCATCTAAACACAACTACAACACAAACTAACGTTGATCAGCAACAGAACGCCACGACCTATGTGGGGCGAGCCACACCGAAGCAAAGCTGCAGGCCGCAATAAACAGCACATGAAGAAACACGTCATATACTCAAAAAATAAATTATGGAATGGAAAGGTGTAAAATGGGACTCACCTCCAAACGGATTGTAACCTGATGGTGTAAGGGTGGGTGGACAATGAACATCAGTTTGAAGAGCTTTTATGGAACATCGTAGCTCTTCTATGCTAATGCTATGATGCTAATCTCTGATCCAACTCCGCCCTGAGCTCTGCAGGGGGAGTGACCTTCTCGGGGGCGTGGCTACAGTTTTATACCCAGACAGCAGAGACTGTGACGTCATCGTGCGAAAATACGTCACTGTGCGAAACCTAGACCAACAAGAAAATTAAGGTGCAATAACCTCTGTTGAACCCATAGGGCTACAGTGAACACGTTTTTAGACCAAATATTGCCGATTTTAACTAATACCCACAAATACATGAAAATTAACACAGAAATAGTGCTCAGAAACATTTTAAACACATTCTAGGGAGTTTATCAGCTAAAAAACTTAAATTTGGGTTTAGTTTCGCTTCAAAGACCCACATGTGTTCTTACCAGCATAATTTACATATCGGATTTTCCGATGCAACCTACTGATATTTCTGATCCTTGAAGTATGTCAGAGAGCACACATATTGCACCATACTCTGTGACTTCTGTCTTAACATTGTGTGAGTTAAACCCAAAGAAGACACTCTGGGCCTCACAACAAGTAATACCTAAACTTTAACAAGAGGCAGTTCTGTAACACAGATGTCCTTCTGACTCATGGTGCAGCCCGGAACACTAAAATACTGCTAAACATTATGGGAAATCAACACAGCACTCCCCGTTTTTTAGTTTCCTTTTTGATTGTGGCACTATGAGTTGTATTTCTTGTTGGCTTTGATCAACAGATACAGATTTAAACTATAATTGAACACTAATATACCGCTAAGCATGATGGGAAATCAACACAGTTCACTCCCCGTTTTTTAGTTTAGTTTTTGATTGTGGCACTATGAGTTTTAATTCTTGTTGGTTTTGATCAACAGATACAGATTTAAACTATACATTGAATTTATAAATGTAAATTCAATGCATAGTTTAAATCTGTATCTGTTGATCCCACATTTATACCACTTGGGATGAATACAGTTAGCCCACATGGGCTTCCCATGCTGGGCACATTATACTAAAATCACATGGGTCCTATGTACTGATGCACATCAGAGTCAGAGTCAGAGTCTTTATTGTCATTTGCACCGCATGTAGTACATGTGATGAAATGAGATTATGTACACAGGGTCCCAGTTACATCCAACAACAAAATGTAAGAGAAAAACTGTAATAACATCTAGGATATGAACTAAGAAAAACATCCAACTAGAAATACACTAAGCCCTAGAGTAATAGAAAAACGTCATTACAAACAGCAGCACGAACATGAGTCTTTATGAGCAGATGGTCACAGATGAACATAGCAACAAGAAAACAGATCAGCATCAGCATGATGTGATATTTCACAGTGATTATTCTTATTATTTATTTATTCATGAGTCTAACAGCCTCAGGGTGGAAGCTGTTCCTCAGTCTAGTGGTTCTATATTTGATGCTCCTCAACCTCCGTCCTGAGGGGAGTGAGGCAAAGAGTGTAAGTGCTGGGTGAGTGGGGTCTTTCATGATGCAGGTGGCTTTTTTCCTGCATCTCGAAGTGTAAATGTCTGTGATGGTGGGGAGACTGACTCCAGCAGACTTCTGTGCAGCCTTCCCCACTCTCTACAAAGCTTTTCTTTCTGCAGCTGTGCAGCCTCCATGCCACACATTGATGCTGGAGCACAGGATGCTCTCCACTGCACACCTGTATAAGGATGTGAGGACTGGACATATCTGTCCCATTCCCAGTTAGCCCACGTAAAAATGAGCTAGGGCCTATATATACATGCCCAGGTTGAAGCCATGTAAGGTCATCCCACATTTAGCCCAATTGGGGTAAATACAGTTAGCCCACATGTGCTTCCCATGCTGGACCCATTATACCGAAACCACATGGGTCCCATATAATATTGCCCATTTCTGTCCCATTCCCAGTTAGCCCACATAAAAATGAACTGGGGCCTATATATACATGCCCAGGTTGAAGCCATGTAAGGTCATCCCACATTTAGCCCACTTGGGGTAAATACAGTTAGCCCATAAGGGCTTCCCATCCTGGGCCCATTATACTAAAACCACATGGGTCCCATATAATAATGTCCATTTCTGTCCCATTCGCACTTATCCCACATAAACACGAACTGGGACCTCTACATTCATGCCCAGGTTCAACCCATGTAAGGTCAGCCCACTCTTATACCACTTGGGGTAAATACAGTCTGCCCACATGGGCTTCCCATGCAGGGCCCATTATACTAAAACCACATGGGTACCATATAATATTGCCCTTTTCTGTCTCATTCCCAGTTAGCCCACATAAAAATGAACTGGGGCCTAAATATACATGCCCAGGTTGAAGCCATGTAAGGTCATCCCACATTTAGCCCACTTGGGTTAAATACAGTTAGCCCATAAGGGCTTCCCATGCTGGGGCCATTATACTAAAACCACATGGGTCCCATATAATAATGTCCATGTCTGTCCCATTCGAAGTTATCCCACATAAACACGAACTGGGACCAATATATCTATGCCCAGGTTCAACCCATGTAAGGTCAGCCCACACTTATCCCAATTGGGGTAAATACAGTTAGCCCACATGTGCTTCCCATGCTGGACCCATTATACCGAAACCACATGGGTCCCATATAATATTGCCCATTTCTGTCCCATTCCCAGTTAGCCCACATAAAAATGAACTGGGGCCTATATATACATGCCCAAGTTGAAGCCATGTAAGGTCATCCCACATTTAGCCCACTTGGGGTAAATAAAGTTAGCCCATAAGGGCTTCCCATGCTGGGGCCATTATACTAAAACCACATGGGTCCCATATAATAATGTCCATTTCTGTCCAATTCGCAGTTATCCCACATAAACACGAACTGGGACCTATACATTCATGCCCAGGTTCAACCCATGAAAGGTCAACCCACTCTTATACCACTTGGGGTAAATACAGTCTGCCCACATGGGCTTCCCATGCAGGGCCCATTATACTACTACTAATAATAATAATAATGAATTCAATTTATAACGCACTTTTCATTAATGAAAATCTCAAAGTGCTACAAAGTGCAACATAATTAAATGTCAATAAAACAAGTAATAAAACAAATAAAATCAATAACAGTATCAACTAAGATCAAAGATAGAATCATGAGGAGGCAGAGTATGCTTGGGCAGCACGGTGGCACAACTGGTAGAGCTGCTGCCTCTCAGCGAGAAGGTTGCCGGTTCAAATCCCGGTCCGGGGCCTTTCTGGGTGGAGTTTGCATGTTCTCCCCGTGCATGCGTGGGTTTCCTCCGGGTACTCCGGTTTCCTCCCACAGACCAAAAAACATGCTTGTTAGGCTGATTGGTGACTCTAAATTGACCCTAGGTGTGAGTGTGAGAGTGGATGGTTGTTTGGTGTGAGTGAGACAGGTCCCTCTTGTAAATGAGTCCCCGTGACTCAACGAGGCTAGCCTGTATAAATAAAGGTTGAATGAATGAATGAATGGTTAAAAAGAAAGGTCTTCAAGCCGCTCTTAAAGTCAACCAGTGACTGTGGAGCTTTTAGGAAGTCAGGAAGAGAGTTCCACAGGCGGTGGGCAGCCACACTGAAAGCCCGGTCTCCCATGGTCCTTAATTTGGTTCTCGGAATGTGAAGTAGATGACTGTTCTGTGACCGTAGAGACCGGGTGGATGAGTATGCATGTACCACATGGGTCCCATATAAATTGCCCATTTCTGTCCCATTGCCAGTTAGCCCACATAAAAATGTACTGGTTCCTATATATCCATGCTCAGGTTAAACCCATGTAAGGTGATCCCACATTTATACCACTTGGGATAAATACAGTTAGCCCTCATGGGCTTCCCATGCTGGGCACATTATACTAAAATCACATGGGTCCCATATACAGATGCGCATATCTGTCCCATTCCCAGTTAGCCCAAATAAAATTCAACTGGGGCCAATATATCTATGCCCAGGTTCAACCCATGTAAGGTCAGCCCACACTTATCCCAATGGGGGTAAATACAGTTAGCCCATAAGGGCTTCCCATGATGGACCCATTATACTAAAACCACATGGGTCCCATATAATAATGCCCATTTCTGTCCCATTCCCAGTTAGCCCACATAAAAATGAACTGGGGCCTATATATCCATGCCAAGGCTGAACCCATGTAAGGTCATCTGACACTTATCCCACTTGGGGTCAATACAGTTAGCACATATGGGCTTCTCATACTGTGACCATTATACTAAAACCACATGGGTCCCATATAATGATGCCCATTTCTGTCCCATTCCCAGTTAGCCCACATAAAAATGTACTGGGCCCTATATATCCATGCCCAGGTTGAACCCATGAAAGGTGATCCCACATTTATACCACTTGGGATAAATACAATTAGCCCACATGGGCTTCCCATGCTGGGCCCATTATACCGAAACCACATGGGTCCCATATAGTATTGCCCATTTCTGTCCCATTCCCAGTTAGCCCACATAAAAATGAACTGGGGTCTATATATCCATGCCAAGGCTGAACCCATGTAAGGTCATCCGACACTTATCCCACTTGGGGTCAATATAGTTAGCACACATGGGCTTCCCATATTGTGCCCATTATACTAAAACCACATGGGTCCCATATAATGATGCCCATTTCTGTCCCATTCCCAGTTAGCCCACATAAAAATGTACTGGGCCCTATATATCCATGCCCAGGTTGAACCCATGTAAGGTGATCCCACATTTATACCACTTGGGATAAATACAGTTAGCCCACATGGGCTTCCCATGCTGGGCACATTATACTAAAATCACATGGGTCCCATATACTGATTCCCATATCCGTCCCATTCCCAGTTAGCCCAAATAAAATTCAACTGGGGCCTATATATCTATGCCCAGGTTCAACCCATGTAAGGTCAGCCCACACTTATCCCAATTGGGGTAAATACAGTTGGCCCACATGTGCTTCCCATGCTGGGCCCATTATACCAAAACCACATGGGTTTCATATAGTATTGCCAATTTCTGTCCCATTCCCAGTTAGCCGGCATACAAATGAACTGGGACCTATATATACATGCCCAGGTTGAAGCCATGTAAGGTCATCCCACATTTAGCTCACTTGGGGTAAATACAGTTGGCCCATAAGGGCTTCCCATGTTGGACCCATTATATTAAAACCACATGGGTCCCATATAATAATGCCCATTTATGTCCCATTCGCAGTCAACCCAAATAAAAACGAATTGGGACCTTTATATTCATGCCCAGGTTCAACCCATGTAAGGTCAGCCCACTCTTGTACCACTTGGGGTAAATGCAGTCTGCCCACATGGGCTTCCCATGCTGGGACCATTATACTAAAACCACATGGGTCCCATGTAAAATAGCCCATTTCTGTCCCATTGCCAGTTAGCCCACATTAATGCTTTATAGGACCCATATATTTAGCCCAACAGGGCCAACAAAATGGGTTCCTTTATGGGATAACCATATGGGTCTCATGCAGTTAGCCCAGATAAATCCCATGCCCACTCGTTACCCAAGTAGCCCACAATAACCCCATGTGGGGCCCAACTATGCATGCTGGCTGGGTAAAAACAAAAACGGGACAAGTGGCTACGACCCCACCACTTTTTCATTTTACGTGTTGATGGATGAACTGATGAGAGATCTGCCACTTCCAACACAGCAGGCAGCGGTGTGGATCTAGGTGATGAGGAGGAATCTGAGGAGAGGAAGCTAACCAGGAGCAAAGCATCCTTTGTGGTAAGTTAGACTCTTCAAAACAAATTAACCCTCTGTACTGTATTACTTGAGTACTGTAATTAGAAACAAAAAATATGTAAAAATTTAATTATAATAAGAAATAAGAGTAGCTGTAGGGCTTGCATAGATCCAGTATATTGTATTGTACATTATAACACTACTCCAACTAACCACATAATTAACCTAACACATTTCAACATATCAGGAGTCCAGTTAAACTTTATTTTGTTTGTTTTTCAGATGATGAGTCCAGCTTTGAAGAGGCAGCTGGCAGCAGCACACAACAGACAGTGGCAGGTGATGGTGGCAGGTGATGGTGGCAGGTGATGGTGGCACGTGGCAGAAGATGCAAGAGTCCCACGTCTTCTACTGAGGAATCCCAAGAAGTTCACACATGTGCTTTAGAACAACTCAAAACTGATTTGAAAATGTTTCAATTCTCCACAACCATGTTTCTTTGTCCCCTGACAGATCTGTAAATGTATTTTTTACACAGACATTAGGATTGATAGTTTATGGTACAATTAAGGTACATGTCCTAACTTAATACAGTCAGGTGGTTTAATAAGGACTCTGAGTTTCTGCATGACTCACAGGATAAAAACACATTTGCTGTTCTATCAGGATACAGAAACATACATTTTGGAAGTAAAATCGATTATTTTGTCACCAATTTTGTTGTCCGAAATCACATGCATACATTGAAATTGTGAAAGTATGTGATGAGTTGATAAAGAAGTTACTGAATTACAGGTTACTGTAGTTTTAAATGACCAAACAATGTTTTTTTGTTGTTGTCATCATTACAAGATGTGATCTGTGCACATCGTCTGTTTTGCACAAACGTTTTGAATGTTTAATTTTTATGTTTTTCTGATATACCTCAAATTGCACTAAGAATGAAACTTGTTTCAAACAAGCAATATCAATTGTTTACAAGAATTTGTTAAAATGTTTGGTCCATTAAAGAGCTCAGATGTTCACTAGTATTTGCAGTTTTTTATTGTGATAATAATTTTATACAAATGTTAACTGCATGTGAACACAAATATATGACAAGTATCTTTTTAGAAGAACTCCACTGTGACTTCATCAACCCGAAGGTCATCTGTACCTCCATCCTGACTGAGCAAAGGTAAACATTAAATGACTTGTTGAGGAGTCAGACGAGGAGAGTTTGCGTATCCTTTGACGAGCCAGTCCAACAGCGGGCACGATCACCAACTTTGAAGAGACGGACGTCCTTTCCTTCAATGTTCCTCACAGACTGCAAAAAAAGGACATGCCAATATTTAGTGTTCAACTTTTTATTTGTTTAAAGGCATAGTTCAAACAAATTTTATTTTAAATAAAACTATTACAGCTAAGTATGTCTACTGATTACTTAGCTGTAATACCGGTAGTTTAATACAATATACAGTAGTAAAGTTTAGCCTTACATTTTGGCAACATTTAACTATTTGTTTAAAGACATGGTTCAAACAAATTTTATTTTAAATAAAACTTTACAGCTAAGTATGTCTACTGATTATAGCTGTAATAGTTGTAAAACTAAATACAATATAGTAAATGTTAGCCTTACATTTTGGCAAGATTTAACTATTTGTTTAAAGATATGGTTCAAACAAACATTTTTAAAAATAAAACTTTACAGCTAAGCATCTTTACTTTGAGATACTTAGCTGTAATAGTTGTAATACTAAATACAATATAGTAAGTATTAGCCTTACTTTTGGCAACAGATGAGCCCTTTGATAGAGGTCTGAGTGGTGCAGGACATTGGCAT
>JBBPBX010038804.1:0-30209 GCA_038048925.1 Garcialebias charrua
TTCAATTTTTAGCGATCGCTCCCAACGCGCAGCCGGCAGAAATAAAACGAGCAGACCGCCGGCGAAGGGACCATCTGCGTGCGGGAACTGCTGGAAGCTGCTGGCTTTTGAGGTCCGTGGGGTCCGGTCAGAGGTTGCCTCATACGGATAAATTAACTGGAGACACTCGGTGAACTTTGTGTGTGTGTGGACTGAAGCAGCGATCGCTCCCAAAAGCGCCGCATGCAACGAGCGGTTAACTGGCGGTGTGCCGGAGGAGGAAGAGCTATCATTAGCCTCGGAGGTGGGCTAATGCTAAAAGGAGCAGCAAATGGCGGCGCGCGCAGAGGGCTTTCGGTAAGTTATCTTAAGCTAGCACTAACAGGAAGTCAAATGAGTAATTAAAAAAGAGCTAATTTTAAAACAACAACATATTCGAGATACTGGCTCTGCTTCCTCAGTGGAAGACATGCCAGTAGGATTGAGGAGGTCTTCGAACTACTCCACCCACCGACTCACAACATCCCGAGTTGAGGTCAACAGCACGCCATCCCTACCATAAATGGTGTTGGTCGTGTACCGCTTCCCCCCCCCTGAGACGCCGGATGGTGGACCAGAATCGCCTCGAAGCCATACGGAAGTCATTCTCCATGGCCTCTCCGAACTCCTCCCACGCCCGAGTTTTTGCCTCAGCAACAACCCGAGCCGCATGCCGCTTGGACTGTCGGCACCTATCTGCTGCTTCCGGGGTCCCACAGGCCAAAAAGGCCCAATAGGACTCCTTCTTCAGCCTGACAGCATCCCTCACCGCCGGTGTCCACCACCGGGTTTGAGGGTTGCCACCACGACAGGCACCAACAACCTTGAGAACTCATAAGACCATTGTTGTCAATATTGTTGCCAATATTTTGCGCATGCTTTTGTATCCACTCATCTAATTGCGTCCATGTTGATGTAATAATTGTTAATCATGTGTGTTTGGTGGGAATAATAATTATTTTCACATCATGAACAGTTTCTCAGAATCACCTGTAAGTGTCGCCAATGGAACCAAAACCACAGAAACGTGCGTACGCCAGCCTTGGAGTTGCCGTGGGGCTGCGTACATTTCCACGTTCAATTCTGTTTTGATACATACGGAGTTTTGCGTGGAAAATGGCGTACGCAAGGTATTTGTGCGTACGCACCGTTGATACATGAGGCCCCTGGACTTTATGTTTACACCTTGAAATGCAAATGTGCACCTTTTCCTTTTCAATTTTTAAAACTTGGAAGGGATTCATTTTAAATGCTGCTGTTTTGTAAACGGTTTTTGAGCTGCACCTTAATTTTATATAAAAATATTGAAGTTCTCAAGACCTTGTTTTATGACTTTGTAAACATATCTTTCAGAATACTTTAAAAATAATTTTTAGCATATAAATAGTATTGTGCAAGTATTGTTAAGCAAACTTACAAGTGTAACCTAACAATTACAATGACAACACGGTATTAGTTTTAGAAATTCAAAAATTTAACTTAAATGATAAAATAAACTGTAAACTAGAAGTAAATAGCAAGTGCATTGGGAGCATATGAAAAAGTGTACTAGTTGTATACTTTAAGTATACTTCAATAAACTAAAATATGAACTTGAAGTACACTATAAGTACATTGGAAGTCTAATTAAAAGTGTACTACTAGTATACTTTAAGTATACTTCAATAAACTAAAATATGAACTTGAAGTACACTATAAGTACATTGGAAGTCTAATAAAAAGTGTACTACTAGTATACTTTAAGTATACTTCAATAAACTAAAATATGAACTTGAAGTACACTATAAGTACATTGGAAGTCTAATAAAAAGTGTACTACTAGTATACTTTAAGTATACTACAATAAACTTAAGATAGGCCAATTTAGTCGCAAAAAAGTATATTGTAAGTAAACTGTGAGTATACTTAAAAGTACACTTAGAGACATATACTTTATATACTTAAGTATACTTAACAACATATACTTAAAGTATACTTCTTTTTGGTAAGGGTATGGACAGTTCTCTTTATTTAGGGACAAGCCCTATTTGTCACTGGGACAATTTTACTTTTTAATGAAGAGGCCCATTTTTATCAGTGGCAAATCTTATATTTTTATTTTTAAAAAGGCCTCTTTTTTCACTGACACATTCCAGTTTTTATTTTCAATTTAGAATTATTTCATTATACAGATATGTGCAAAGGCTCTGTTGATGTTATTCACTGTTTACAGAAAGATTTAATGCCTGTGTCTAAATAAAAAATCTGTTCAAAGTGCAATCTAATCTACTCTTAGTAGAAAATGTTTTATCATCAGGTGTAATGAAAAACATGAACTCAAGCTACCTTTAATTTTTTAAGTATAGTGTTGTGTGAGATTCATTTTAAATTGTGAAAAGTGAGCTTCACTTATAGTCAGTGTTGTATAAAGTATCTCAAAGTGTTACTTGTGTAAAAGTTCAACTATCTAACTTTTACCAAAGTAAATTTTACTTTAAGAGTATTACTTGACTTAAAGTCATAAAGTACCGTACATTTACTGTACTTAAGTAACAAAAGTAAATTTCTCATATAAAATATACTTAAGTATTAAAAGTAAAATATTGAGTAAAAGTGAGCTATTACAATTTCCAAAATAAAATTTGGGAGGGGACTTCTTCCAAAAACACTTTTCTAAAGTCCACAATGACTATAATGGTATATTAAAATGTTAATGTTTATGCACTGATCTACCTGTTTCTGCTATATATACTGGTATATCTCTGCCACGTTCATCTTCATACTAGACTACGTACATTCGACATGTCCTCCTCTAGTGTGATGTGATTTTTGTCATGTTCAGGTGTGATGGATCTTACAAACCAATAGAAAGGTAGAATGATATATATTTATGCTTCTCATCCAATTACAATTATATTCACTCTATCCAGGCGGTGTAATTGATCTGTATATATTTGAGAAAAAAACCGATTCTGTTTATAACTTTTATGGACAGAATTTCTAGGCGCAGCCAAGGTGTTCAGAGGATCCGTTTTGGTGGCCTTAGAATCGCTTCTCTGTTTTTTGCAGATGATGTGGTCCTATTGGCTTCATCAGCTCGTGATCTACAGCTTTCGCTGGAGCGGTTTGCAGCTGAATGTGATACGGCCGGGATGAGGATCAGTTCCTCCAAATCCGAGGCCATGGTCTTGAGCCGGAAAAGGGTAGCGTGCCCTCTCCGGGTCGGGGAGGAGGTCCTTACCCAAGTGGAGGAGTTTAAGTATCTCGGGATCTTGTTCACGAATGAGGGAAAACTGGAGCGTGAGATCGATAGGCGGATAGGTGCAGCGTCCGCAGTGAAGCGGGCGCTGTACCGGTCTGTCGTGGTGAAGAGAGAGCTGAGTCAAAAGGCAAAGCTCTCAATTTACCGATCGATCTACGTTCCCACCCTCATCTATGGTCATGAGCTTTGGGTTATGACCGAAAGAACAAGATCTCGGATACAAGCGGCTGAAATGAGTTTTCTCCGCAGGGTGGCTGGACTCTCCCTTAGAGATAGGGTGAGAAGCTCGGTCATCCGGGAGGGACTCGGAGTAGAGCCGCTGCTTCTCCACATCGAGAGGAGCCAGTTGAGGTGGCTCGGGCATCTGGTTAGGATGCCTCCTGGACGCCTCCCTGGTGAGGTGTTCCGGGCATGTCCCACCGGGAGGAGACCCAGAGGAAGACCCAGGATACGCTGGAGGGACTATGTTTCTCGGCTGGCCTGGGAACGCCTTGGGATTCCCCCAGAGGAGCTGCTCCAAGTGGCTGGGGAGAGGGAAGTCTGGGCCTCCCTACTTAGGCTGCTACCCCCGCGACCCGACCCCGGATAAGCGGAAGAAAATGGATGGATGGATGGATGGATATTTGAGAAAAAATAAATGGTTGAACAAGCCAAAAAAAAGCTAACCTGAAGCTTTAAAAGATAAAATGGCCCTTTAAATTGTTAAAAAATAATCTAAAGGAGTGCTGTAGGGAAGCTAAAATTTGTTTAACAAATGTTAAATTGGTTACCAGTTACTTGAAAAATAAAGAAAACATTTAAAATAGCTAAACAAACGAAGTAATTATAACTCACTCAAAGAAAGTACATGTTTAAAATGGTGTACATAAGTTTAAAATGCTTAAACAAATAGTTTAACTGGCCAAAAACAGAAACTACAAAAGGCTAAATGACCCTTTAAAGTGTTCCATAGGTTTTAAAAGAGATGTAAGCAACCAAAAATAGTTTAACAAATGTTAAATTGGTTAACAATTGGTTAAAAAAATGCAGAAAACATGTTAAAATAGCTAATGTGAAAATAAACCAAACCTAACAAAACTAAAACTGATCTTTAAAGTAGTAGAACAGAAGGTTAGAGCATAATAGGCATTCACACACTAAACGGTCCCCACTTGGCTGGTTAAATACCTTTTTTCACACACCTATCGGTCCTCAATTTGATGGTCAAAATCTTTTTTCAAAATGTTGCTGTTCTGCAATGTCTGAGGGAGTGTTTAGTGGGTGGGTGACATCTAGTGTCCAAAATTGCTCTCACACTCTTTCTAAGTCATTCAGAACTAGTGGTCCTCACTCTGCTGGTGTTTTTACTTGGTCCTCACTATGTGGGGAGTACAAGAATGTGTGTGTGTGTGTGTGTGTGTGTGTGTGTGTGTGTGTGTGTGTGGGGGGGGTTGTCTCTATGTAATCTACAATAAACATTGTCTGTCTTTGGAGGAGTAGTGGTGAATCCAGACCGAATGCGTTTTCTACTGCAGGAACGTCCAGTTTACATGCAAAGTCTATGGTGGACGCACCTCCAGCAGCCTCCTGGCGTCTTGCGTCACGTCGCGTGCGTGTTGAGCGTGCTGGAGAGCGATTTCCGTGCACGTGAACCCGCGTCAGCCTCCAAAGCACGCCTCCAACATGCTGAAGATTTCGCCGTTCAACTTTCAAACGCCGCTCAAACTCTACCCGATTGGTTGGTGTGTCAACCAATCAGGGAGAGTCGGGGGAGAAGAGAGGGGGTCAGGGGGAGAGTCCCTATGTGACGCGGAAACCAGTGACGCGGAAACCATTGCGCATGTGACGTATTGTTTGTGGAACACAGAAAAAACCCGCGGAGTCATGGAATATGGAAGAGAAACTCATTGTAGCTGTGTGTTCGCGACAATTCCTTCACAACCAGTCAAGTCTGCTCCACAGAGACAGAAATAAAGAGCTCCTCACCTCGCGGAGTGCATTGACGACTCGGTACACCGGTAAGCTCCTCCCCCACACCCCCGCAGCAGCAGGGTTGCCAGATAAACATGAATTTTATTTATTTATTTATTTATTTTTACCCCTTTTCAGTGCAAATGTTCACTAAACTCAACACATTATTAATCTTATCAGACCCTCACGCAGCAAATATGACAGTTTGGGTTAAAAAAAATAAAAAATAAGCAACAGTACTAGATGATTAATTAATTTTTATCTGGCAACCCTGCGCAGCAGTTTTCTGGGTAGTTTCGCTTCTGGCTTTTTGGTCTGGACACAAAGTGCGTCCACTTGCGTGCGTGTTGAGCTTTTTTGCCGTTGAAATCGCGTTCGGTCTGGATGTACCATAAGACTCTGCTACTTACGGTAGCTCCACTTTAGGTTGTCAATGCTCATGAAGCATTCACACTATTGTGATCCATTTTTCTTCCATACATTTTCCGTAATCTTTCTCGCTCCACAGTTTTTGTGCTATTTCATCAAATCATAAATCAAAACGTTCGGCTCTTTCAGGACAATCCTGCTATGACTTTTGGTATTGGTGCAACATTAGCTTTTTGAAATATTTAGCCTTTTCTGAATGAATTGAGCTCATTTTACCTCTTTCAAATATTTAGATCTGTTTACAAACTTTTCCTGCTCCTTTTCCTGCTATTTCAGCTACTATTTAGCTGTTTTATGCTAATTTTAGCTTTTTGGGTTAATTCCACATTTTTTGCACTCATTAAAACTTTTTTCAAACTAGTTCTATTAAAATATTCTTTCTCCATTTCCTTATGGTAATTTAAGCTTATTTCTGCTTTTTAGCTACTTTTCAGCTGTTTGTTTGCTAATTTCAGCTTTTTACATGACAATTTCTACTTTTCCCCCTTAATTTTGGCTTCTTTCAGCCTAATTGAGGAAACGTGTTATTTCTGCTTTCTTTCGGGTCTGGGCCTGAGGGGTGGGCGTCCCTGGTGCCCGGGCCTCGGTTCCCGGGCCTGGGGCTACGTCAGTGCAGCAGGCTCTTGCAGCGGGCTCCGGCGGGGGCCTGTGGGTTTGTCGCTGTTGGCCTCCCGGGGGTCATTGTGTGTAGTCGCTGGTGGAGCTCGTCCGGTTCTCCCCCTTGGTCAGATCTGGGGAGAGGGTGAGTGGCTCGTCCTGTTCGGGTGGCCCTGGGGACTCTGGGCTCGGGGTCCTTCTTGGGGTCTTGGGCTTTGATCGCCCCTTCGTCTGCCTCGGGCCTTGGGGGGACGGATCTCTGATGCTTC
Source organism: Garcialebias charrua (assembly GCA_038048925.1). NCBI lineage: Eukaryota > Metazoa > Chordata > Actinopteri > Cyprinodontiformes > Rivulidae > Garcialebias > Garcialebias charrua. The sequence continues at coordinate 6,505 of JBBPBX010038804.1, forward strand.
ACGGTCGCTACTGAATGTTCTATTGGAGGAACCTTATTCACTTATGCATGTTCACAGCCACACACAAATGGATGCAGGGATGTATATGTAGATATCATATGCGGAACCTTATTCACTTATGCATGCTCACAACCACACACAAATGGATGCAGGGATGTATATGTAGATGTCATATGCAGATATGTAGATGGATATGTGATATGAATGTACTGTATATGTATATATATTTGTAGGTATGGGTATGTTTATTTATGGAAATCTACTGCAAGGTCATGAATATTATTAGTCTTTATGTATGTGTATTTTGTTGCTGTGTTTTGTCATGTGCTTTGCAGGATTGCGGACGGAGGTTGGGTGTGTTTGCCTTGTGCTCTTTTTGTGGATAATTGTTGTGTTTTGTTGTCTTGCTTTCTATCTTTCCTTTCTCTCTTTAAAAAAAAATCATATTGGTGTGAGAGGATGGCTGTGAGGTGAGAAGGGAGGCCATCTATAAAGGGGAAAAATATATATATATACTTTCTCCATTTCCTTATGGTAATTTAAGCTTATTTCTGCTTTTTAGCTACTTTTCAGCTGTTTGTTTGCTAATGTTTTTTACATGACAGTTTCTACTTTTCCCCCTTAATTTTTGCTTCTTTCAGCCTAATTGAGGAAACGTGTTATTTCTGCTTTCTTCTTCTAATTTAAGTTTGTTCTTATTTTTCAGCTAGCTTTTTAAGCATGTTTTGCTTATAGAAGCTGTTAGTAGATTAATTCAAGTTTGTTATGTTAATTTCTGCTACTTTCAGCCAAATATGGTAATGTTGTTATGCTAATTTGTGGTTCTTTAGTGCCCTTCAGCTTTTTCTGCCATTTTTGGCTTTTTCTGCTCTTTCAGCTACTATTTAGCTCATTTGATGCAAATTTTTAGCTTTTACAGCTAATTCCACATTTTTTCTAGCACATTTCAGTTCTTTCCACTTCATTCTGGTGGTTTAAACTTCTTTCTGTCTTTTCAGCTTCTTTTCAGCTATTTATTAATTTTTTTGCTAATTTCAGCCATTAAAAAAAAAAACTAATTTACAATTTTTTGTGCTCATTTCTTCTTATTTAAACCTAATTCAGGAAATATGTGTTATTATTTCTGCTTTCTTCTGCTAATTTAGGCTTGTTCTTCCATTTCAGCTACAATTCAGCATTTTTTATAGCTAATTTCAGCTGTTTTTTTTAGCAATTTCTTCTTCAATAAACATTATTAATCATTTTTGAAAATGTATTTTTTGTACATTATCATTTATTATTTTAGTTTTATCTGTTTTGTGACTTGTGTTGGTTATTTATTTATTTTTTGGAACATTTCCTTGTGTTTTCACGTTCAAACATTCACCGAGGAATGAAATAACTTACGGATGTCTGCAGCGGTGACCTTTTCCTTTTCCGTTGCTCTGTTATCATAATGGCTGTATTACAGCTGTAAAACCATGCAGGCTGTCTGTGCAGCGTTGCTCAGAGCAGCAGGGTCACCTCAGTCTGTGTAGGTGTCAGTTGGAGTCTAATTCCTGTGATTCAGTGATAAATTTCTCTGATAGAAGACAAGCATAGGGTCTGGCCCAGATGGAGCTCTATTAAGCTGTTAATAAATGAGGATTCTTCTCTGCTCTGTCTGCATCTGTCGAATAGAAGGCAGTCTCAAATTTGTAAACACACATGCACACACACAAAGACAGAATATTATAATGAGGTAAAGCAAGCCAGATGGCTGAATTAGAAATGTCTCTCTCTCTCTGTCTCTCTTACATACTCTGCAGTCTCTGTTTATTTTTTATTTATTTCTCCCCCTGCCGTCTTCTGTTCCAACAATATACTGTGAATACCGTCAGCCCTATTGGTCACTACGGCCAAGGTTTATAGCTTTGTATAGGTGTAACCAAGGTGTATACAGTAGAGAGCAAAAAGCAGTTAACATCTAGAAGGCACATTTGACATTCTTTTCAAATTGGAGCTTATTGAAGTTCTAAATGGCAACTATACGCCTGAGCTTTATTTATTTATTTATTTATTTATTTATTTATTAACCTCAGGCAAGTCCCATTGAGATCACAGATCTATTTTGCAATAGAGGCCTTGGCCTGAAGGCAGCCTTACATGCATGTTTTTGTATCATGGGAAGGAATCTAACTGAGGAAAACCATACAAACACAAGGAGAGCATGTAAACTCCACACAGAAAGACCCAAGGTCCAAACTGGGGATTGAACCCATTAATAAAATGTAAACCTTCTAGCACCTCCTCTGAGGTTGTTGAACAGGTGAGGTGTCTGCAGAAGAAAGTCCACAATAGTTCATATTTGTCTGTGGGTAGTTCTGCAGTGTGTTTAAGATTATGATCATACCACATTACAAATCTGAAAGTTATGCACCATAACTCATGTTCCCTGAAGGAAGGGAACGAGGTGCAACATACTTGCTATGGGAATTGTGCCCCCGCGCGATTACCTGAAGGAATATACTCACGCCTTTACGGCAGGGGCGTCACCGCCGCACCAGAGGCCCCGCCCTCTGGGTATTTAGGCGGTGAGCGCCCCTCCATCTTCCTCAACAATTGCACTTCACCGAGCTTCCAGCATTGAAAAGGGCCAGTTATGTTGCACCTCGTTCCCTTCCTCAGGGAACATGAGTTATGGTGCATAACTTTCAGTTCCCTTTCAGTCATGTTCTCTCGGTGCAACATACTTGCTATGGGAACGTAATCCATTCACGCCCTTGAAATGCTCGGCAAAGTGTATATGAGAGCATCCGTCTTAAAGACAGGCATCTCCCAGCTGCTTTCTGTAGAAAGCATATGCTAAGAGGAGAAAAAATGCCACATGTAAACAACAAAATAATGTTTCCACTGGGCATAAATATGGCAAATGGAGGTAAAAACCCAAGCCAGGCACAGGGCCTCACAGGCCCCTGTAAGCTCTCTGAGATCTTTTTTTTTTGGGGGGGGGACAAAGCAGCCAAAGCCCTAGGCTCTCAGCCAGACTCCCTTCAAAGGCCAGGCTGAAAGTTGCCACAACTCCGGACGCGGGTGAAGGAGTTGACCATGCGCCTGAGTCAGAAGGTCCCTATGAGAAGGCAAATGCCATGGTATCCCAGATAGCATTGAAATCAGCTCTGGAAACCACGTTTTCTGCGGCCAGTTGGGTGCTATAAGGATCAAAGAGAGAGCTCCCTTACATACCCGTTCCAGTGTCGCCCCGATCAGAGGGACAGGTGGAAACGCATAGTAAAGTACCCCTGCTGGCCAGTCATGTGCCAGAGCATCCATACCCAATGGGGCATCCGCTTCCCTCAAGGAGAAGTAGAGGTCACAGTGTGAGCTAGCCCTGCAGGCGAACAGGTCCACAGAGGCCCTGCCGAATCGTGACCATACCTGTTCCACAATCCGTGGGTTCAGGCTCCATTCTGACGCTAGCAGAGGGCCCCTTGAGAGGGCATCTGCTCCGTAATTTAGTTCACCAGGGACATGAGTCGCTCTGAGTGACAGGATCCTTGGTGCACACCATGTGAGCATCTTTTGTGCCAGATGGAGGAGGGCCCGGGACCTTGTCCCTCCCTCTCTGTTGATAAAGGACACTGTGGTCCTGTTATCTGATTTTACTAGGATGTGTTGTCCAGCAATCAGACCTTTGTGGAAGAAGAATTTCAATGACAGGAATACGGCTAATAATTCCAGGAAGTTGATGTGTAATCTTGCTTCCTGTTCACTCCAAAGGCCGCGGGCATTCTGATTCCTACAGATTGCCCCATCCTGTTTTTGAGGCATCCGTTGTGATGACCACACGAGATGACACCCTTCCTAGTGAGACCCCATCCGTGAAAACGGACACGTTTCTCCAAGGTTCCAGAGCCTCCAGGCACTCTGAATTTATCCTAACCCTCCCCGTTTGTTTAGGTAGGTTAGGCTGTATCCGTTGGTTCAGCCACAGCTGCATGGGCCGCATTTTCAGTAATGCGTGTGGTACACATGGAATGGCCACTGCCAAGAGGCCTAGAAGGCGTTGGCAGGTTTTTACAGGGACTCGATGGTCCAATTTAAATTTGCCCAGGTAAGAGCGAATGGAGGAAACCTGTTCCTTTGAGAGCCATGCTCTGTATTGGATGGTGTTGATCTGTACTCCCAGAAATACGGTAACCCGTGACGGAGTTAAATTGCTCTTTTGCAGGTTTATAACAAACCCAAGAGACTTTAAGTGAGAAATCACCTTGTAAGAGTGTAACTGGGCCTGCTTTCTGCTTTCAGCCAGAATCAGCAGGTCATCCAGGTAGTTCATGACCCTGAGTCCTTGATTCCTGAGAGGGGTCAGAGCTGCGTCCAGACATTTTGTAAATGTGCGTGGAGCAGTCTTTAAACCAAAGGGTAAAGCTTTGAATTCATAAGCGATTCCCTCAAAAGCAAAGCGGAGGAATTTTCTGTGTTTCCTCCAAACGCCTATATGGAAATAGGCATCTTTTAAGTCTACTGTACATGCGTAGTCTCCAGATCTCACAGACTGGAGAACTTGTCGCAGTGTAAGCATCTTGAACTTAAATGTTATGCTAAGGTTAGCAGGAGGTTGTAACGCAGTTAGCGTCTTTGAGCGAAAACCTGCGGAAAAGAAGAAAACTTCGAGGGTGAGTAGAAAAATGCCGGACTAGCTTTTGCCAGCCCAGCAGTGCGCGTGAAAATTTCTCTGTACGCCCAGTGTAGGGAGCGAGCTCACCTCAGTCGAGCGATGCGACAACAGAGAAGTCCCGCGAAGTTCAGGTGTTTAAGCGAGGTGAAGGGCAAAAAAGAGGGAGATGGAGGGGAGCTCACCGCCTAAATACCCAGAGGGCGGGGCCTCTGGTGCGGCGGTGACACCCCTACCATAAAGGCGTGAGTATATTCCTTCAGGTAATCGCGCGGGTGTGCAATACCCATAGCAAGTATGTTGCACCGAGAGAACATGACTGAAAGGGAACCTGATACACAGTGATGCAGAACTAAGTAGGGTGACTCATATCATTGGTTAGAGAGAAATCTCATTATTGGAGGTAAAAGAGGCAAAACATCACCAGACTAGCTTTTTTTCCATTTGCTTGAAACTCCTCAGTCAGTTTCTGCCCCGATATTCTTCTTACCTGCATGTTTCTGTAACTCCCATTACTTTTAAACCACTTATTGGACCCATTCTCTAGTCAAATATTTTAAAACTGCTAATATGTATTTTACCAATGCATACAGTACAGTACGTTTGATGCAACTTGTTATTTTCTCTTCAACCCCCCCTCCCCAAATTTATTTATTTATTTATTAAAATTCTGAGGTAACTAACTTCCTGCTTTATATAGAGTGTCATTTGGGACATTTCAAAACAGTTAGTATAGCTTTTATAATAATATTACAACAGTAGTTGAAATAATAGTTTAACCTCTTATAATTGATTGGAGAAATGACTCCAGAATTATTTCCTAGAGCTGTAATAACCTAAAGCTACTAGCTGCAAGTCTTATCAGAAATATGATTAGTGCATCAAATCCTTTTGTCACAGAAAACAACATATTTTATTATTTTAAATATATTTATTTTTGTTATTATGCAGTAGTTGAAGTTTTAATAACTCGTTTTAATCAAATAAGCATTAAAAATGTCTACATAGATATGCTTGTTTAACAGTGGACAACAAATTTAATCAATTTGATAGTTTTAGTTCATGTTATTTGTGTTTACCTCATCAATTGTGTTAAATATATATTTGACACTACAGGACCACTGGAAGTTCTGTAAAAATAAATGTTGAGGAATGAAATGCTTTAGAGAAACTACTTTGAATAATTTGGTGTGTAACGTTTTAGTACACGGATCCACTTCAGTTCACTCGTGAGCACTTTTAGCTTCATTGTTCAATGTGTGTACTAAGAGTTATTGGAATTTATTGAGCATATCAAAGAATAAAAATAAATTTAGATTTTTTTAATATAGTTTGAGTTTGCTCATTTATGTTTATGTTTATGTTTATGTTTATTAAATTTGTTCTTTTTTTTTTTACAAAAGAAACACAATACAAGACAATCCCATTAATGATACGTACACAATGTAAAAAAAATGAAAGGTAGCAGAAAGAAGAATAAATCTTATTATATCTGCCCCTTTTTTCAAACAATCAGATTAAACAATAATAATCTTTCACCAGCAGTACAAAATGACTAACTCTTTCTAATTTTCTAATACTAATACTAATACATAACTAATAATTGATACAATACACATTACGCTAATTCATATATATTTTTTCAACAAATTCCTTTTGATCATTTTCTTAAATGTAAACAGTGACTTGGCATTTTTAACTACATTCTCCAAGCCATTCCATAATCTAATTCCCTGGATTGAGGTAGAACGTCCCTTCAAATTTACAAAACATCAAAGAAAGAAAAAAGATGCCAGTACATAATATTAATGAATAACTTTATAGGGACTTTAATATTGCGTATTACTCTTGTAAATGAGTCCTCGAGGCCCATTGAGACTAACATGCATAAATAAAAGTTGAATTGAATTATCAATCTTGCAAAAAAAAAAAAAAAGAAGCCCATTCTACTGTATGATGTATAAACAACACCAATCACAAAGGGATGTACTTCATTTTTGGTTTGTAGATTTTGTTGCTGTTAATAAACAAAAATGAGTCGAGGAGTATTTAGGAACTCTTGCATCTACAGGCCTTAGTTCTGTACACTGGGTGGCCACAGAACAGTTGTTGACCGTTTTGTGTTGTAGCTAATTGGATCCCTCTAAAGAGAGACAATACATGACAGCTGTCTACACTGAGTCAGTGACTTCCATCATGGCTCTATTCCCAAAGCACTGCTTCTTTTGCTCAGAGCAGGGAGGAAGAAGCTGACAGTCAGATTCAAATGGTTTTAGGGAGTTGAAGAGCTTGTTTTTTTTTAGTTGATGAAAGAGAAGGGAATTGGACATACGATGCAGAACGGGGAGTGTCAGAAAAAAGACATCTGTTTCTGCAGCTCACACACAGTGGCACACACTTTACTTTGACTCAGCCCTCTGCTCTCTTCTTAGTTAACACCTGAGGAGGTCATTACGATGGAGTCGGGCTGAGTCGAGCAGGGAGGGCGTGTAGACAGAGGCATGTTTATGCTAGGTGTAAACAGTCTGTCAGTCAGTCTGGATGTGAGAACTTTCTCTCCCCCTGGAGAGTCCTCTCTCCTCTGACAGAAGAATGACAGAGACCTCATGGGAATTATGGCAGTGCCTCTTTCTGTCTCTTTGTTTCTCACGTGGACTGACAGATCACAAATTCACTACAATAGAGCCTATTTTAATACATTTTCTGTTGGTACACAAGGCTGACTTAAAATAAACAACCTTTCTATTGCCTTACGCACTCTCATTTTTGGTGTCTCTTTTTCTGAGTGTGCTTTGCTGTTGTTGCCGTGCTTGTTGTGCTGTATTGTTCAGTGGGGGATTTTCTTATTTTTTCTCTCTCTCTTGCTCTCCTCCATTCTCTTGAGAAGCAGGAATGCTTTCCTGGGTGCAGTCAGTGATACGGCACAGAGCAGCTCTTTCAGTTTCATTATATAAACAGCTTTGATGCCTCTTCTTGTTCTCTCTGGTGTCTATGGGTAAGTGGCTTTTGGAGAGAGCTTTGGACGAGAGACACAAGAGGTGTGTGTCTGTACATGACTTTCCTGTATGTGTGCATGTGCATGTGTATACAGTATGTGTTGTAATATGTAATATGCTTGCCCACACATTACATACCGGTACTTTACCTGAGCTAAAACTTTGACTTTGCTCTAATGATCAACGCTCATGTTCAATAATCCAGGTAAAAAAAATCCAACAAAGCTTAGTCTGGTCACCTGGGTGTTTCTTTGTGTTGAAACGTTTTGTCCTTCATCCAAAGGACTTCATCAGTCCGAGGAGCCACAACAAACTCAATCCCACAGGCAGCACTCTCACATAGTGGACAAACCCGTTGGATGGTGACAAGTATTTGCCATACTTCAATTCCATACATCATTGAAATCTTTCAGTACAATAAAACTGTCCAGAGGACCCAACTTAACTTTGTTGAATTTTCTACCTGGATTATTGAGCATGAACTTTGATGTTATGAACCACTTTGGCCATGGCTGCGTCAGAGGAGTCGACAGGGGAGAAGGCAGACTCCAGAAACCATCTTATCACCATCAAACTGGTTGGTCCACTAAGTGAGTGTGCTGCCTGTGGGATTGAGTTTGTTGTGGCTCCTCAAACTGATGAAGTCCTTTGGATGAAGGACAAAACGTCTCAACACATATAAACTGTCCAGAGGACCTGACTTAACTTTGTTGGATTTTTTCTAATGAGTTTGAACTTATTTCAATTCAATTCAGTTCAAAACTACTTTATTAATCCCAAAGGGAGATTAAGTGTGTTGTAACTCATTATCCTGGTTCCATTCAAGAGGTATAGATGCTGATAGCTGTGGGCAGGAAGGATCTCCTGCAGCGAATCTGAAAAATCTGGCCACAAATACCAATCCATCCACCCGGATCCAGCTTGCTGTCAGATCCAACAGGCCTCTCGGTTCTCCTGGGCGGCAGGACTGCCCGAATGCTGGGCAGAATTCCTCCCTGAGCGATGGTCACTCCTCCCAGTAGTCTGCCGAGCTCCTCGTCGCCACAGACAGACAGCTGAAGATGCCGGGGGAAGATCCCGGTCTTTCCATTGTCACTGGTGCCGAGTTTTCCATCAGCTCCAGGATTTTGGCGGTCAGTTACTCCAGCACTGCCACCAGGTTGATGGGAAATGGTCCGCAACGCCTCCTTTTCAACTCATTTGAGATTTGGGGCTGTAGTTGGGGTATTTGAGATGTTAATTAGCTGCTCCTGGTTGTTAAAAACACATTGTTGTCATGGTTTCCTCATCATAACAAATGCCCAAAAGTAAAAAGGTTTCAGTAAAAATCCTTCCAGCTGCACAGCATCCGATACCAGAGGAAACAATCATCTGAAAAAAGCCATTTACATCCATAAAATAGAGGAGTTAAAGTTTTCAATTGAATGTAACAGAGCTACTCCAACATACAGCCACCCCGAGCGGCGCAATTCTAGAACATTTTTCTAGAACAATTTGGAATTGTGGTAAGTCTATCATAGATATTTAATATAATGTTTAAGTACATTAATTTATTATTTTCTGACTTGAAAATCAATGTTGTCACAAGTGTCACCGTCAAGATTGTTGTCTTCCCTTTGCTTTTTTTTTTTTTTTTCCCCAATGACTCAGCCCCTTTTTTTATTCACTCTTTTTTTTCTCTTTGACTCGCCTCTCATTTCTTTTTATGGCTCTCGATTTGACCTCCTCTTCTTTTCTTGGCTCTCTTCCCCTTCACGCTTGCTTTGTGTGGGCCTGGGAAGGATCATCTCCTTATTGCCTCAGGTGTGGTCAGTCAAACCAGGCATGACTGTTGTAATCAGTGTGGGGGACACACAGGCATGCATGAAACTCACAATCTACACACACATGCAGACAAACAGACTTAAACACAGTATGTGGGAGGTCTTAAAATCATATCTAGTTGCAGCCACAGTGTTCCTCATCAAGACCTTGACCTTATGTAAGTGAAGGAAATAACTAAATGTTTGCAGGGAGCTGATGTCATAACCCACCCATGTGAAGACGTCTTATCCAGGCAACACACCGTACTGTCCTTTTGTTCCTTCTTCATTCCCAGCCTTTTTGCTGCTCACCACAGTGGGATCTGGCACAAGAATTTGTCTGCTGGGGATTACTTTGCCATCTCTCCTTTCTTGTCTTTTTCGTTTCCTCCCACTGAGCCTCAATCTAAGTCCCTTCCTTCCGCCCTGATCCTGCTCTTTCTTGGTTCATCGCCACAGTGTTTCCGCTACACAAACAAACCGCAGACACAGTGGACACAGCTGCAGAATTTGTGTATCGCACTGTCCCACCAGTGGTTGCTGTCATGGTGAAGAAAAGGTTTGTTGCTTTGTAGAGACGACCTTAAGGAATTTAGATACATTTGGCTGTTTTTGCTCATTTTGGCATTTTGCTCAAGATTTGGTCTAGCATTAAATGATCAGAAATCACATTTCTATTTGTTTTTAAATAATTGTGTTTTAGAAATAAAGGGAAAAGTAAGAACTTTGAGAAATTCTGCTGATTTAAAAATATTTATTTCGGCTGCTACACACTTTTTGAGTTTTTCTTTTTCTTTCCCCTGCCTTTCCTTCTCTGTGTGTCTCCTGATGTTATTTGCCAAATCCACTCCTCGTGCTTGTCCTATAGTTTGATGACGACAAAGCAGTGCTGCTTCCTGCAGGCATTTCATTAAAGCACTAATAACACATTGGTAATTAGGTGACAAAGGGTCCATTTTTTGTACAGATCAGCTGCTGAAACATAGTCCTTAGAGGACGACACAGAGGGAGCTTGCCTTTGTGTGTGTGCAGTTTGTGTTTTTTTTCTGTGTATACTTTATTTTCACTATAAAAATTAGTGAAATGCTGTTTAGATCCTGTTGAATTGAACATGTTTGAGATCATCTGAAAGCCTAGGTGCAACACAAGATATTAGATCTGTATTTATATGACCGTATTCTTGTATCAGTGGAAATGCCTGGATGAAAAGTATATATATATATATATATATACTTATATATATGGAAATGCCTGGATGAAAAGTATATATATATATATATATATACTTATATATATAATTCCTTGTTCTCTGTTCTATTAACCATTAGTTTTTTCTTCTTATTGTATCAGATGGTTCTTGAGCCACCTGAGGCATGGAACAAATAACAGTGCAAATGAAATTTCCCGTGAAGCATATAGACGCCATTAAACACGAGCATACCGAGGCCAAGAATAATTTTAGTTTTCATCAGACCAGCTGACATTTTGTAGAATTAGCTACTGGAGGTGTGGTGGGGGTTCAGTGTTGTTTTACCTTCTCAATCCCTCCCCTTTCCATTCCACACAGAGACACAGGGTCAGACAGTAGCATGGATCATTTGGTCCTGTCCATCTGCTGGCCTTGGATTGGCTCTCATAACGCTCGTATTCGTCACCTAGCTAATCTTGTTCTTGCATGTTGCTCTTTAAGCAGTCAGTCAAGTTAGCATTGAGTTATTTTGAGGCATAACGATTGCAGCATTAAATTGTGGTTATCTAGAAAGTTTGTGTTTGACTTTAGATCAAAAGTGCATTTTTGAGAAATTCAAGTGCCTTTGAACTTATCAGCTCTGACGATCACGGACTTTAAAATAAATAGTTTAGAGGTGTATATAATTTAATTCTCCCATGGTTGACATTTCAGTATAGTTAATATATATATATATATATACTGTATATATATACTGGGGTGGGGGTTTGCGCGCATGTGCCAAAACTAAAAAAAAAAGCTTTGCAGCTCTGCCACAACCCCTGTAATATTAGTTTGTTCTTGTATCATTTCAAGAACAGTTCTGCAAACTAAGCGGAGTAAGTTTCTTCTTCATTGGTTTAACTGAAAGACTAGCAGCTTGTAATTGTTGTGTTGGAATGTTGTTCTTAATACAATACAGTACTTATATTGACACCAAGGAGTTATTATCCATATATTTATTTAAAAAAAAGAAGGAAAATGTCAAGTCTATTTCATTTAATGTGTAATTTATTGAATCAGAATACATTTCCCCCATTTCCATGCGTTTTTGACATCTGAGCATCATTCCCTGCACAACGAGACATGGCAGTCTTCGGATAATCCTTGTTTGTGTTTGGAGTCAGTCATTTCGGCATGACTGGAGCTCCGACATGCTTTGTAACAGTGGCGCCACCGCTGGCCTTTGGTTTCCTGATTTAGTAAGGCTGATTCTTCAGAAGCTTACACAAGTAAGACTTCACAGCGCAGCATGACAGCACTACTCAGCTCTCCCTATGGTGCATCAACCCAACACAATATTGTTGTGACATAGATGGGACGTGTCTTGTCTCACCGTAGGGAAACATCGTCAATAGCACAGGACGCTACTATTGGTTGTCGCCTGCTGTCATCTGTTTGCGCTCTTTGAGTTTGTGTCTCACTCACACCTGACCAAGAATCAAAATCTGTTTCGCGAAGCGCCTTTGTCTGTCTCAGCTGAGCAAGATGTGGGGAAAAAAGAAAAGAGGGAGAGAAAAAATAAAAACAAAGAAAAGGGAAAAGAAAAAGAGGGAGAGAAAAAATAAAAACAAAGAAAAGGGAAAAGAACGTTGTTAATGTCACTGAACCATGAAAGGCTTGGCCTGGGGTAGTGACTTTGTATACAAGGTTCTTTAGTGCTGTGGCTGCGGGGATAAACATAACTTACATCAGCCCTTCGCATGTACAAGAGATTTCCTCTCCTGGCACTTACAACCTCAGCCCTCTGACGGTACTGTGGTACACATGCATGCACACACACACTACACACTGTATAAACCTGACTCTTTCAAGTAGTTTGTGTGCACTCACACACAAACACTAGAGGGCAAATTATGGTTTAAAGTACTGATTTTTTATAAATTCTGTTTGTAAGCTTGAAACTGGATGTTGTTTCGTGTTTACACCCTTTGTATTTGTTAAGATGAATTTGATCCACAGCAATAAAAGATACCATCGTCAGACGCTGTTATCAGTGTAATATCTGACTTTGCATATTTTGTGTGCTTTGTCTTTTCCTTCAGATCATCACTGAATATGTTTACGAGCTGTTGGAGAGAGACTGTAACTTGACTAAAGCAATCCTGCCAGTAAGTACCCATGGTGGGAGGAAAAAATACGTTTTTGATTTCTGCCCTTGAAGTTTAAAGTTGCAGTATGTAGCTTTTTTTATAAACATATTTCTTCTCTCTGTCACTATTTTTTGACAGAGTGATGGTAAACAGGTAATCTTTGAGAAATACTATATTCCTCTGGCGTCTCCCGGTGGTTAAAATAGCATTTATAAAAACCAGAGCGGGCCGTTTTTGACCAGCCAATAAAAACAGAGTTATTTTCATGAACGAGCTTCCCCCGCCCTCCCCCCGCCTCTCCCAGCGGCTGCGCGCAGCAGCCGGGCACGCTCCCGTCTCAAACAGTAGCTGTTTCAAGATGGCGGAGGTGGCGAGAGCTTCGAGTGCTCAGGATTGCCAAGCGATGCAGAGTTAGCAACTTTCCTGCTTGAAAAGTAAGTGTCTTTGCTTCAATCATGTGATAGCGCAAATGCCATGTTATTATCTACAACAGGCTAAAACCGTTTTCCGGCCTACAGCTGACGTGATGCTAATGGCAGCAGCTAACTCATTCAACCTCAGTATTGTTTCGATACGTACATTTAGTTATCCTAACTTATTGTATTGTGGATCAGCAAGCAGATATGATGAAAGTACTGTAACTGCGCTGTCTGTGTGAGATAGGCATGATCACAAGAACTAGCAATTAGCATATTGTCTGCTGATCATTTGGTGGTCATAATCGAAAAGTCTGTTAGTTGTACTACACAATATATGTTGTTGATGCATACATGTCAACCTCTTTGGACGTTTACCTGTATAAAGGGCCTCAAAAATCATTAATTTTTGGAATAAAATCTGTAAAACTTGCGGTGGGGTGGACGAGTTTGTTGTCTGCTGCGGACATGAGCCTGCAGTGAAGCAGGATGAAAGGAGAGCGTAAAAAGTTCAAATTTTACTTCTAGCAGCAGAACAGGATGGAAGATGGCTGTTTGATGCTATTTTTTAAATCATCCTACATGCTTTGATATGTTAGATAAATTTGTCATTGTGTGATAAATGTGTTGAAAAGAATATCTGATTATTGTTTGAACTACATTATATGTTTTTATGCAGAGATGTATTTTATGGTTTGCACTGCAACTAATATAACTGTGATCATAATATTATTACAAATTTTACTTCTAGCAGCAGAACAGGATGGAAGATGGCTGTTTGATGCTATTTTTTAAATCATCCTACATGCTTTGATATGTTAGATAAATTTGTCATTGTGTGATAAATGTGTTGAAAAGAATATCTGATTATTGTTTGAACTACATTATATGTTTTTATGCAGAGATGATGACTTTGGGGAAGGTCTGAGAAGAAGTGAATTTGGGGAGACTCCCATTCAGGTTTTGGAAACAAGGTAAGTAAGGGGAAAACATATTTATGTCAAGATTATTTTATGGTTTGCACTGCAACTAATATAACTGTGATCATAATATTATTACACAATTTTAAAATGTAGATGGTAAGGTTGTATGTCTAATATTGTTTATGAAATGTATTTCCACCAGATATTACGGTAGGCAGAAACAAAAACCAAAGTTTAATAGTTGTTTTTATATAATCCATCCATCCATCCATTTTCTTCCTCTTATCCGGGGTCGGGTCGCGGGGGTAGCAGACTAAGTAGGGAGGCCCAGACTTCTCTCTCCCCAGCCACTTGGAGCAGCTCCTCCGGGGGAATCCCAAGGCGTTCCCTGGCCAGCAGAGAAACATAGTCCCTCCAGCGCGTCCTGGGTCTTCCTCTGGGTCTCCTCCCGGTGGGACATGCCCGGAACACCTCACCAGGGAGGCGTCCAGGAGGCATCCTAACCAGATGCCCGAGCCACCTCAACTGGCTCCTCTCGATGTGGAGAAGCAGCGGCTCTACTCCGAGTCCCTCCCGGATGACTGAGCTTCTCACCCTATCTCTAAGGGAGAGTCCAGCCACCCTGCGGAGAAAACTCATTTCAGCCGCTTGTATCCGAGATCTTGTTCTTTCGGTCATAACCCAAAGCTCATGACCATAGATGAGGGTGGGAACGTAGATCGATCGGTAAATTGAGAGCTTTGCCTTTTGACTCAGCTCTCTCTTCACCACGACAGACCGGTGCAGCGCCCGCTTCACTGCGGATGCTGCACCTATCCGCCTATCGATCTCACGCTCCAGTTTTTATATAATGTATTTCTTTATTGTTATGGCTTTTCTGTGCTGCAATTTTAGTGGACATAAAATTAGAATAATACAGATGCACAATATTGACAATAAATATCTTTGAAGCTTATTTTTTTATTATTTTATTTTTCTAACCGCGTCACAGAAAATGTACAACTTTATAAATTTAAGAATTTTTAAAAAGATGACTTAATTAAAATTCTGTGTTCATGTATAACATACACTTGCACTGAACGTACGTATTTTAGTGCGTGTTAAAAATATGATTTTGTCTATACTTTCGAGTTAGTCTCATTAACTTTTATTGAGAGCATTTATTGTACTGGTTCCCAAGTACATGTTTCTTTATTTCATGATCAAACTTGATTATTGTTGCTTTAATAAAATATGTAATGTGTTTCCTCAGTATCAATGTTAGTTTGTTTTTTACGTTTATATTTTTTTTGTTTCAGTATGTCTTCGCTAGACATTACGACGACAATGATGAAAGTGACTTGTTATTGCATGTTCTCTCCGTGCATGCGTGGGTTTTCTCCGGGTTCTCCGGTTTCCTCCCACAGTCCAAAAACATGCATGTTAGACTGATTGGTAACTCTAAATTGACCCTAGGTGTGAGTGAGACAGGTCTCTCTTGTAAATGAGTCCCCGTGGCTCAACGAGGCTAGCCTGTATAAATAAAGGTTGAATGAATGAATGTTCTTCTTCCCCAGGTTGTCAGCGCTGTCCTGTTGATGATGATGGTGGTGGTGGTCCCACAGACAGCAGCAAAGCCACACAGGAAGTCCTTTGAAGGTTTAGCAGAAGAAACGGTCCCTCTGCGTTTGGACCCAAACAATTTAGTTCCCAGCCTAAAAGTCAGTTCTTTGGCCAGCGACTCCATCTCACCGTGGACCTACAAGTGAGGCTTCAGCTCCTGTGTGTTGTCCTTCATGAAGCTCAGAGTCCTGTTAACAGTTTTCGTCTCCTCTCTGTCCTCAGCATCTCCAGGGATGACAACATGTTCCCTCATGCGCTGTCGCAGGCTCACTGTTTGCTCAAAACCTGCCTGGACCACCAAGGACTGGAGGACGGGGGCCTGGAGTCCCGTCCCATTCTGCATCAGGTGCTGGTTCTGAGGCGAGTCAAGACGCCAGGGCCAGGCACAGCTACCACTACCGCCTGGAGTCCAAACTCATCTCAGTGGGTTGCACCTGCGTGAGACCGAAGGTGATCAACCAGCACTGAGGACTGACCCATGGAGACCAGATGAAGACCATCTCCACGCGGGGTGTCCTCCAAAGATCTGTGGCAGGGTGTGGCCTTGGGGCAATTTCAATCCCAAAAATCCTCAATTAAAAGAAAAGAACTTTTAAACGAGTTGATGAAGTTTATCAATGAACCTTAATTTTTTTATTTATATATACTGTATATATATATATATTCATTCATTCATTCAACCTTTATTTAGTCAGGTAAATCTCATTGAGCCTCGAGGGCTCATTTACAAAAGTGACCTGCTACTAACTAAAGAATGATGAACAGCAATGGTAGAATTTCTGTTCATCATATATATATATATATATATATATATATATATATAGTATATATATAGATATAGATATAGATATATATACATAGATATATAGATATATATACATAGATATATAGATATACAGTATATATATAGTATATATACAGTAGTTATAAATATAGTTATTTATTTATATAGATACCTATATTTATAACTATATATATATATATACAGTATATATACATATAGATACCTATATTTATAACTATATATATATTATATATATACACAAATGAAAGAGTGGAGATCAGGTGGTTCTCTATGGACTTTAGATGTTTGGACAAGCTGACAATCTGGAGAAGCTGCACATATTTACTGACCTGACCCACTAAGTGAAGACCAGATCAGTCACCTGGGCCCTGCTTGCTGTTCTGTTGCCCTGAAGGCTGCAGGTTTGGAAGAATTTGGAGTTAATTAAGTTTTGTTTAATTTCTGTCCAGTTTTATTAAAAAGTTATTTAAATCAAACTAAGTACACAACAGAGTATTTAACATCAGGGTGGATGCTCAGTGCTTTATTTATGGTTATTTAAGTCTGCGTTATGTAACGGTTTGATGATCCTTGTCACATATTTATTTAGGTTTTTTGTGTATTTATTGTCAAAATAAATAAATAAAAAAGATTTTGTCGCTGTGTTCTTTCAAATAGAAAATTATTTCACTGCATGTTCATGAAGAATAAGACAAAGCAACAGTACTGTTCATCCAATCATCATTTTAATGTTTGCATGAAAACATGGTGACTATGAGAACATCCTGTGTTCCTGGGTTCCTCTTCTTCGGACGTAGAAGTACACCTCTGGGTGTAAAATCCTCATCGGAAGCCCATCATCGACAATGTTTCAAAACTGCATAACACAGATAAAATGTAACACAAAGTAAGAGCTACACATAACTTATTGAAAGGGTTATACATAATTTACGATACTTTATTACAAATACGCAAAGATTTGAGAGTAGTCTATCCTTACCGGTGTTTTGACTGCGCCGACGCCATTACAACTGTGTTTAGATGCATGCGCGTTCACGAGACAGCCAAGCTGTGGAGGAGGAGCTAAGGAGGCGGAGTTTCAGGTCACCCAGAGTGCAAGGGGGAGGAGGGAGAACGGTCTCTGTTCAAAATTTTTCTAAGTTTCAGGGCTTTGCAGAAATCGCAGATAGTACCTTTAAAGGGGGGGTATTAAATATGAAATTGGATGCAAAAGCTTTGGATTCAGCGTGTGTTTATGATATTAGGTGTCCTTTAAAAAATAAAGTAAATAAAAAAGGGGGATTTTAAGATGTTAGATCACAATTCAGATTTTTTTAATGTCTTCCTCTGTTTCTGTCCTACTTGTTGTCTTTCTTCCGTCTTTTCTTCGGTACACACCCTTTGTACAAAAGTGTCTCCTCAACAAATTAAACCGTATTGTGATATGTCATTTCAAAGAGGCACAGCATGCTGATGATTAATCTGTTTTGCATTCAGTTGCTCTGAGGGCGACTTTATACTCCGCCATTGTGGAGTTATTCTTTGCCCAGCTCATCCAGGCTCAGAGCATAGACTTGATCCCTTTTTATTTGTTGATGGCAGCTTATTTGTCTTTTTTTGCTCCTTTTTACCTCAACATCCATGCAGTTGTTTCTGTTTATAAAAGCAGTCATCATTTTTTGGTTTATTTATATACCGTAGTTTAGAAGCAGTCCAGAGTTAGATCGCGCACCAACCGTGTTCATAAATCACATAGCACCTTTCATTAGCCCTTATACACTTATAGTGGTTTATCAGCCTGGCCTATTTATCTCATTATTCCTCTGGAAAATTGCTCTCTTATGCTTTTCTGCTTCCCACCCGCCTGCAAGTATATGGAAAGTGTATGTGTGTATTTTGGCTGGCTAGTGGTGGGTCTGTCCACCTGCGTGGCATTGAACTTGTGACCGCAGATTTTAAGAAGATTAACCACAGCCAAGTATAAGGAGAGGGAATGAAGGAGCACGGAAGAATAAAGGGTGAGATTTTCTCCCCCACTTGGCCCTCTTTGTCTGTTTGGATTAAGTTCTTGCAGCTGCCACCCATGGCTTTTATGGACAGTGTCTCCTCGGAGACTCTTCCAGGCATACTTGAGAGGGATGCAAAGAAGCATGGGACATAGATGGAGCACTGGCACACCCACAAACACTCACACTCTCTCTGTCAGTGTTACCTTGTGCATGTGTTTTGATGACAAAAAAGATTAGTTTCTGGGTATTGATGTGGGAAGTATTGTCGAATTGAGCCCAGAAAGGAGAGCAATGTTTATGCAAAATTCAGGTGCATTAAAATAAAGTATTGTTTCTGTAACCACCATCAGATTTTTTTAAAGATAGTAGGCACCAAACATAATAATCCAAAGCCACAGTGTGATTTGATGTTCATCTTTCGATTGGATAGATAGATAGATGTATACATTATTGTTTCCAAGGGGAAATTTGTCTTGGAAATTCACATTAACTTGGGTTTTGCTTAATTTTCAGGTGGATGCTACAGAAGATGAACCTACCAGTTTTATCTACCTGAGCCCAGATGCCCTGTCGAACCCATCCAAGCTGCTGGTGCTGATCCAGGGGAGTGGTGTGGTGCGAGCCGGTCAGTGGGCTCGTAGACTAATCATCAACCAGGATCTGGACTCAGGGACGCAGATCCCCTTTATTAAGAGAGCCACAAAGGTATGAGCTGAACTTCTCTGGTTTAAAGAAGTTGTGATAGATTTGTTTTGTTTTTCATTTATTTAACTTGTGGTTTCAAAGTGACTGTGAGTAATTTTTGTTGCTGTGTGCTTTATTACTTTTGATTCTTGATATACTGTCAACTTAATTCAGTTTAGCCGCACTGTACAATTTACACAAGTGTGCAGCAGAAAGAAAAGTTCGCCCCCAGGGTCATACGAGAAATTACATGATGATGAACAATTTCAACACTCCACAGCATTGCACATTCCCAGGGGCCAAAACTAAGAGCCGAGCGTTCATTCACAGGTGCAAACATAAACTCGTACTCTCAAATGATTCTTTAACTACACTGTTGTCAACCCACAACTGAAGCTTATTTTGTCGAGTTTGGGAAACGAAGCATGTTTCTCAACGTGATCATTATCATACAAGAAACCATTTATACATTCTCATGATGCATGATTCCTGTGTCGCTCTGTGTGTTCATGGGTGATTGAGCTGAAACTGAGAAGGAGATAATGCAATATGAAATATAGATTAGTTTTTTCTTCTCTGACCGTATGATCACCGACAAAGGTACACATCTCTGTGTCTGCAAGCAAAAAGGTGGATCTGCCTGTCTTGTTATTTTCATCCCCATCTTTGTGCTCATTTGTCAGCACGGCCATGACTGTGTAATTTAATAGGCGTGCTGTTCAAATAGACTTTGGGGGGGGATGCTGCTCCCCTCTTCTCTTTTTCATTTTTTTCGTTTCATCCACCTGAATATCATAAAGACTTTACCTGCTGTGTAAAGCTCTCTCCTGCTGTGTTCAACAATGTGAGAGGTTAAGGTTGCACATCTGTCCATGTGTTTTTACATGGCTGATTCAAACTGCCTTGCTGTTCTTACAGATAGAAAGGAAAAACTTGCGCCTCACAGAGGCAAAGTGACAGCTCAGATATAGAGAACATGGTGTGTGCACTGTGAGTGTTGCCCATTCATCACAGTAAACAAGAAATCATGTTCTTGCACCCTGACAAAGTATCATCCAGGCTACATGTATTACACACATGCCTTGTAGTCTTGTCTGTCTGTGTGCTGGGAAAACAACCACACAAATTTACAGTCAGTTCATATTGTCTGCAACTGTTACAGTCTGTGGTTTATTGTGTTGTACCGTAAAATTTGTCTTGATGTCTTTTCATTTCATTCATTTATTTATTTCTATAGCGCTTTACACAAACCACGGTGATGGTGACCAAAGTGCTTAACAAAAACAGCAATTAAAATGGCAACAAGTTAAAAGCAAGAAGAACACAACAAAATAACAAAAAGAAAACCAGAAATATCAACACATATTTAAGTACTAAAAGTCTGTTCGAATAAAAAAAAAAAGTCTAAAGCTTCGATTTAAAGGAGAAATGTAATCAAATCTGAAAAAATCGATATAACACGAATTTCATATAGTAAACAACACACATAAACATACTTAGTATGTTTTTTTTCAAGTCAGTAGCTTAAAGAAATAGTTTTTTACATTTTTCCTGCTACATGCCGAAGTGCAGTGATTTCTGTAGTAATTTTCTGGACGCACTTTTATGACACAATTAAGACCTCCTTTGCTATCTTACAATAACACTGAAGCTATAAACCCATCATTACTGTCCTCTTGTCTGTCATTTAAAATGGAAGCAGAAGACTTTTTTGAATCTGAAGGATATCACTTTAGTTTGTCAAAAACAGTTTGGTGATTTAGTGCATTAATGGGCATTTCTATCCTGGAAATACGAATAGCCGTGCGTTAGCCGCCGCATGCTAACGTTAGCATGCTAGCGCCGTATGCTAACGTGGAAGTGGGGGTGTTGAAAATGTCCTGAAACAGTTACCAATGTCTTGTTAAGCTCTGTCTTCCCCAGAACATAGTAGGATCTAAAATGATTTTTAAAGATGAAGGAGCAAGTTGAAACATGCTGTCTCCCTCCTTGCTAGCAGGCTCCATTGGGAGCTGCCTGGCTAACTAACTACGGTGGCCCTACACGGCCAAAATTCTACAGCGGCCGAATGCACAGGAGCGGTAAAAATACAATATAAAATTTTAAAAAAGTTTTAAAATCGATTTTGGGGCTTTTAGAATCGATTCTGAATCGCCAGGACTAAGAATCTTGATTCTTTAAAAAATAGATTTTTTTTGCTGCATCCCTAATTGCTACACACTGAAACCTTTTTGTCCACAACTAGATACACACACTAATATTACTGTATGAGGGACGACCGTGGCACTGCCTACGTCATATTCAGGGGACGGAGAGCAGGCAGGGGGAGGGGGGTCAAAAACACCAGATGAGAATTTTTTCACTTTGCAAAGTCTAAATTTGAGTTAGGATGACATTTTTGACTTGTGAAAATTTCTCAACAAGCTTATTTTATGCTTTTCATTAGACTACTATTAGCTTAAAAACACTTTTCATTTCTCCTATAAAAGGGCCTTTTGGCGCACGTGTTCAGGACCAATCTGCTGTACCGTGTTAGACAAGAGCTAATGTGTAAAGATGTATTTCAAATTTTCAAAATTAGCAAATTTCTGGAAAACAAGGGCGACTGTGGCCCCAAGAGCTGAGGGTTTGACTCCATTAGCCGTCACATGTCAGTGTTCCTGGGCAAGACACTGAACATCTTGTTGCCTCTGATGTTTGTCCCATCTGTGTATGAATGTGATAAAACACTGATTAGTCTCTTTAGAATGATTTGTTCAATTAGCTTTCTAGAGATCTAGTAGAGTGCTGTATGAATGGGTAAATGAGGACGCAGATTGTAGTGTAAAGCACTTTGAGTATCTTGATAAGATGGAAAGGTGCTATATACCGGTAAGTACAGTCCATTTACCATTTACAAGTAATTTAACATTTATTTTCATACTGCTTTTTTCTTTGCCATGAATAATTGTGTTTCAGTGTTCTAAAAGTTTGTCAAATTTTTGTGGAAGCTTGTGCAATGTAAAACTAAAAGTTATTCTACTTTACCTCACAGCAGAAAGACAGATTTACTATGTAAATAGTGGACTTTGTAAAATGTGAAAGCTACAAGAAATTGTCATAAGCCCACAGTTTTCCAAATAATATGGGTTTGCAGCTATGATTTTTCTGAGCATATTTTTTCATTTTTCCTTCCAATCAGATTTTCATCTGCTTAACTTATAATTTTATGTGCAGGCAAATAATTCATCATTCTGGCAGATGCTACTCTGTAAGGTTACTGACATTTATGGATAAGATAGCATGAAGGAAAAGGTTTATCGTGGACCTTACCTTTTATTATTTCAGCTTAAAAATGTTTTGCTAAGTCACTGTTATAGTATAAGCCTACAATTTTGGGGGGTGAAAACAAACATCTGTATTATTGACTTTTATATATACAGTATAGTAATTGTATTTAAAATGTAGTTTTACTGGTATTTTTCTTTGTGATAGCTAAATATCCTCAATGCCACCTTCGATTTGGAGAAAAATAGTTTAATTCTGACCAGATCAGTGTATTAACAGCTAGTCAAAGAGGGGCCAAGACCAAAGTGCTGCTCTTGTCTTAAACAACTTCCCTCTCAGAAAATTTTCAGCAGTTCCAATAAACAATATTTTATAAAACTTTACATCAATTATGCTTTACACAGTTATTTACATTTATTTTACAGTTGTTTACAAGTGATAATAGAAGCATCAGCACATAGCTGTAGCACCTCCCCTCAAGCTTGGAATAGTTTTGACAGGAAAATCACAATATTTCTGCAGAACAACTATTTTGTTCATAATTCTGGTAATGAAAATTGTATTTCAGAGAGTCTGAATCGCAGAAGTAAAGCTGGACAGAGGTTCACCATTCTGTAAAAGCATGCATCTAAAAATAAACAATTTCAGAATGTTTCTCAACAGAAAATTGGGAAGACCTTGGATATCACTTCATCTACACTTTATAATATCATCAAAAGATTTCAACAACCTGGCGAGGTCTAAGTGTACAAGTACAAGGTGGAAAGTCAATATTGGATGTCTGTGATTTTTAGGCCCTCAGGCAGCACTGCATTAGAAACAGGTCTGATTTTGTTACATCACTACATGAGCTCATGAACATTTCCACAAATTAAATGAATATGTGTAAACAAACCTCATCAACAAATGAATAAAGTTGTATCATGCATAGAAGAAGCCACATGTGAACATCTTCCAGAGACAGTCATCTTCTCTGGGCTATAGCTCATTTAAAATGAACCAAGAGAAGTGAACAACTGTTCAGTGGTGAGACAAATCAACATTTTTAATTATTTTGGGAAACCGTAAACACTACAGTATATCCTCCAAATTAAAAAGGAAAGGGGCAATATGGCCTGTTTTTAGTACTCATTTCAAAAGCCTGCCTCTCTGATAGTATAGGGGGGCATTAGTGCTTTTGGCAAAGACAAATTTCATATTTGGAAAAGCACCATCAATGCTGAAAATCATATGTAGGTTTTAGAAGAACATGTTCTCACATCTAG